>CAJUYH010001027.1:0-53736 GCA_910591685.1 Galerucella tenella
GAATTTGAGACCCATCGAATCCCATTCGCGGTGAAAATTGTTATTCAATATATTGTGTCGTTTGTATGAATAATCTTCCTCGTAATCTTCAATATAATTATGTGTCAGGTGACCTTTTCACTGGTGAATAATTTACGTCATTATACTTGAAGAAGCACACATAAAATGTTAAAATTAAATGGTAAAATAGTCGTGGACAAAATGTCTAACCCATCTCTGCAAAAATCTCCGAATACTGGAAACATTGCAATTGATGTAAATTAAATTCCTATGAGTATAAAAAGAATTCTCGACCCGTAATGAAATTCTCCTCTTTTCAAATCTCCATTTTAATTATACAGTTCACCGTAATGGAATTTTTTATGAAATGAAATGATATACAAAGTGAACTAGAAAATTTAATTGGGACAATTTTTTTAGTCTATACAGAAAATCAATAGATTTGTCGCGTTTGTACTAATAGGGAAAATGAACTCTAATATCTATTCTAAATCCAAAAATAAACAGTGTATAGTTTGTCTCAAAGTATATCGTGTTCACTTTTGACGGCAATCATCTAAATACGACCATTTATGATCCTCCAAAAAAAATCCCGACAACAGTCAAGTGACAAGGCAAGGCCATTTTCAACAATTATTTTGTTGAAAGTGGGAGTTTTTATAAAATATGAGTTATTTTGAATGTTACTTTGTTTCTACGCGTTTAGTTCCTTGAAAAAAAATCCCTGTTAAAACTTTTGAAGCAGCTTTACTTTGATTTATGCTTTCATTTGATCTAAACGGGCTGTAGAGCAGAATCTTTGATTATCTAAACCGAGTCTAAACCCTACTAGATCTTTCCAATAGTAACATATTTTCTTTTTTTCAGCTTTGTTCATTTCTTTTTATTCCAGTGTGCCCTGGAATCCATAGTAAGGTTATTGCTCTCGCCTAGTTCAATGAGTTTGCCTAGGCATTCCCCCTCCATTTTGGCACTGATTACACAAGAGCTCAGTGCTTTAATGGCTGCTTGACTATCCGACATTATGATAAACATTTGCCTTCCATATCACTTGTCAATATTGAACTCGGCACACTTTCCTATGACGTGAATTACCGCTTGAAAGATCCCAAGCTTTCCGAGTGTTTGGTTCCTGTTCACTCCTATCCCAGTTCCTTGTATTGATTGAGCCGTCTGTGTATCATCAAATGGCATTCTTTCCAAGTCAGTCAATTTTGTTATTCCCAACAACAGTTTTCAGGTATTCTCTAATTTCACCGTCAGACCCGAAGGATTTTATATTTCACACTAAAACTTCGAACAAATATAATTTCGATTTTCTGCGATGTGTGTCCGTGAAGTGGCCAGATGGTTTTCGCAATTTAATTTATTCAGATTTGAACCAATTTACCACTCGAAAAATTAATTTATGTATTGATTGTGGTATTCCGGCTTTTTGAACACTGAAAAATAAAATATTCGACATTACTTACATTACGAAATGATATATTTATATACCGAGACGTTTTTTGGCTTTTAGCCATGATAAATTTAGTATAAAAATATTTAATATTAATATAACCTTGTGCATGGTTTATACCACCTTTATCATTTACTGTCTAAATAGTTTCACAAACATTTGTTTATTTTTTAGACTCTTTCCATTGTATATTTTCATATCGTACACATCTGTTCAAGTCACGTCTGTGGTCGGCTTTAGAAAGAAAAGAAAAATTTCTAATTATTGTTAATGGAAAGCTAAAACCCAATTTAGAAATATATCATTAGCCTTGACAGCATCATTACTAGATGTCTATTACTTTAATAAACACATTTTATTTTTAGTTAATATATTTTTAAACTGCATATTGTATTTATAATTGATTGGTTCTTTTTCGTGTACTTTGTGAAATTACTTCATTAATTTCTAATTTTCATAATCGAATGTGGGCAAGGAAGATATTTGATCATTTTCTGATTGCCTTAAAAAGTGTAGTTAATATACCTTAGTGAGTAATAAATAATCGGACCATCGTAATACTGTAAGGATTAGGATCTAACCAATTTAGTGTGAAAGTAATTTGTCTAAAACAGCTTTATTATTTTCTCAAATATTCTACTTCGACTTTCGAGGTACTCAGTTTAAATTTTGGAGTATACGATATACCGACTGAGGTGAAAACACAAATGAATGAACCCTTTTTTAAAAGTTCTTAGCACGTCCATGGTGAATAAAAATTTTCCCAACCAGATTGTTTAGATACTTCATCCTACATAATAATATAAGCTTTAGTTTTGTCACTGTGAACACTGGCACTGTAAACTGTATACACTGTGTTATTTATATATAGGGATTCCTATACAAAACTGTCAAACGCGAGCTAACTAACATACAACATAGCACTTACTGTCAAAATAACAAATTTATCCATCGTAGAATCATGTCATAGGTAACTAGATGTCAGCAAATAATTGAATATTAAAAATCAAATTTAAAATTTCTCGAGAACTATCAGAGTTAGATATAGGCAACCCTAATACCAACTGAAAGGTAATAAATTCCCATGTTTAGCAGACCCAACAGATACAGGGTGTTCCATTTAAATTAAGCCAGAAATTTATGTATTAAATGGTTAGTGTTATACTGTCATATTGAAAACACCCTGTATATGATAGCATACCAGTAAATATTGGAAACGGTATGTTAAAAGCTTCCAGTGAGATGGTGTAAAGCAAATGTGGTTATTCGTTTTTATTTTGAAGTTATTGTGTTTTTTCGGAGGGTCTACAAATTATGTAAAATCGATTTATCCTGGAAACTGAACTAGATAGGTATAGGGAAGTTGAGTTAAATAGAAAAACACAGTTTTAAACTTGTCACTGACACAAAATTGAACAAATAAAGTACGAACTTACGGTAATTACGTCGCTTTGCATATAATACAAAAACAATGCAAAACGAATTATTTTACTCGTTGCGACAGTTACAATTTTTCCGGTCTCATTGAATTCTACTCCGCCCAATACTGAAAACACCACGTTTAACATTCAAATTTCCCGGGCTTCTACCCTTCTGGCTATCTCCTGCGCGGTTGAAAGTATTCGAAATTGGTATGAAAATGGAGTTCGACTTTTTAAAATATAACTATCCATTTTGTTATCAAACCAGAGCGAATTTAAGAAAATTAAAAGTGCATTTGAACAACTTATTTTTCAACGACCTTTCCAAATCTGTTATTATTTTTTATCTACAACTGTCTTGTAACGGGTACGATTTGACACTATTTTTAATGTCATAATGACGTATATTACCGCACTAGTGCGTTTTTGATTACATTACCGCACTAGTGCGGTAATAAGAATCTAGAAACATATTAATACCAGAATTAAATATTTAAAATAACACTGGAAGCTGCATTTTCAATTTCCGAAAGGAGATTTTCTTCGCTTGAACTCATTTTTATAGATTTTTGTTCATTCAACTTTGAAAATTTGATGACATAACTAATTTATTTTTTTTTCACAGCCTTGTTTGTCTTTGTTGCTATGGTCATAAAATATGATACACAGTACCTTATGTTTTCAGTCAATATTATTAAAAATACGTTGGATTGAAATTTTTTTCAAATTTTATATTATAGGTACTGTTAATAATACTAATAAACAGTTTTAGATACAATTTTGTACGTAACACGTGTGATAGGAATTATTAACGCACTTATGTGATTACACGACTCGGCCTACGGCCTCGTCGTGCAAACTTCACATGCGTGCGATAATAATGTCCATATCCCACTAATTACGTAAATAACTATTTCAATTTCATGATATAGGTAATATTGATAATACTAATAAACAGTTGTAGATAAAATTATGTACGTAATACGTGTGATAGGAATTATTAACGCACTAATGTGATTACACATGCGTGCGTTAATAATGTCCATAACCCTTACGAAAATAACAATTATGAACGCTATTTGGTGAAAAAGTTTGACAGTTTTTTACAGGAATCCCTAGCGACCCGCTATATTATCGAATTTCGATTTATTGCCACTGCTGGCAACATGGCATTGAATGGGATATTGTCCACAACATAATATTTAAGAGATGAGAATGTTCCTTCATTTCAAAAAATTCCGCATTCCGTACCAACATTTCTACAAACATTTCAATAAGACATGAGTGATTCCCATCCCATAACACAGATCATACACCACCACTGTCAATGGAAAAAAATGTATATATGATAACTGAGGTCACGAAATTTCTCGAGATATAGATAGACCGACCATTATTTCTCATATAATTAATTATTCTGAACGAATCTGTCGTATGTATATGTGTCGACTGTGTATACAGGGTGTCCCACGACGAGTTAAAACTATCTGTATATGGCAAAATACTTATAGTAAAATCATGAAAATTTCTACGATTTGGTTTTTGGATGCGATCTTTTCAACTAAAGTTGTACCGGAAGTCGACTGTAACTTTGTTATTTTAAATAGAACACCCTGTATGTTAATACATTTTTAAAATCTACGTAAAATTTTAGTATACTTTTGTCTGAAAACTTTTTTCAAAAAATGCATATTTTTTGAGTTATTAATTTTTTTGTAAAAAATTTGACGGTTGCAGACCCTTAGAAATTATTTTTTTGAGAGGATACCCTTAAGGATATGAAAATGGTTACTGTTCGGTTGCTTTTAGCAGACGTATTTGAATCTATGTCAAAAAAAATTTCATTTTATACAGGGTGTGTATAGAAAGTGCTCAAAGTTTAACTTAATAAATATCAAATTTCTTTATTTTCTTAAATAGAACCACCTGGTTTTTTCTATTTTAATGCATTCAGTATTAAAAAATAAGCCAAATTCATGTATACTTTCCTATAGGTACATAAACTTTACCGTTATCCAGATATTAAATGTTTTCTGTAAATTTTTTAGAGATGCAGGATATCTTACTGCAAATAAAGCACATATCTTGTAACAATTTTGTCATATTTACCATGTATTTAAAGCAAATTTACATAATCTTTTTTATTTCTCAGTGCTTGTATCAACGGGTCAAAATAGAATTTAGACCACACCTGCATCTCTCAAAATTTACAGTAAACATTCAATATCTGGATAACGGTAAGGTTTAGGTATAGGAGAGTATACATGAGTTTGCCTTATTTTCTACCCCTAAATGCATTAAAATGGAAAAAACGGGTGGTTCTATTTAAGTAAATAAAGAGATTTGATATTTATGAAGTTAAACTTTGAAAACCATTTTCATATCTTTAAGGGTATCCTCTTAAAAAAATAATTTACAAGAATCTGCAGCGGTCAAATTTTTTACAAAAAAAATCAATAACTCAAAAAGTATGCATTTTTTGAAAAAAGATGTCAGATTTCAAAAATGTATTAATATACAGGGTGTTCCATTCAAAATAACAAAGTTGCAGTCGACTTCCGGTAGAACCGGAAGTCCGCCATCTTTGAAAATATTTTAGTTAAAAAGATCGTATCCAAAAACTCAAACGTAGAAATTTTCATGATTTTACTATAAGTATTTAGCCATATACAGATAGTATTAACTCGTCGTGGGACACCCTGTATAAGTACATTTAATTTCTTTTTAACGTTTCGGTGCACGTACTAAACAGAGGTTTCTCTTAAACTCAGCCACAATGTACAGGAACTATAGGTCTCTAAAGATGGAAATTAAAATGATTTAGGTATAATCATTATAAACACCATACTTTATAAACAGATTTGCACTATCCTTGTGAACTCAGGTACGGATTAAGTTCAGAGGTCCATGATTTAATTATTATTCATATTTTTGTTTTACTTTTAAAAGTGACCTTTTTGTGAAATCTCGAAGAGATAAGGACAATTTTATTTCGCATAGTCTACATTTATCAAAATAAACTTCTACTTTTTTATACTAATTGTATTAGTTTATGGGTTTTTAGAACAAGCAAAACTTTTGGTCATTTCAAATTCCAGCATTTCCATATACAGTGTGGATTTATTTTTAAGAAAAAATTTCTAAGTTGCTCAAGAAAACAATTTTTTTGCGTTGTTGTACAATTTTTTAAATCCTTGCCAAGATTTGTTATTTATCACGACGACAATCTAGAAACAAAAAACAATGGAAACGTGACGTATAAAACATATAGTCAATTTGCTTGCGTCAAAGGTACATACTGTACCATTGTTCGATGTTGATGAATATGTATTTTCGAATTGGATTATCCTCAGCTTGCAAAATTTAACAATATTTTCACGAACTCAAAAATGTTACAACGAAAAAATACAAAAAGTATTCTGTGCAAAGAATTCGGTAAGGATGAAAAATGTAATCTTGAATTAAATTGCTTGTCTAGACCATTGATTCATTTTATATGAAAGTCATTTATTATAAAGTTTGATATTCTAGACACGTTGTTGTGAGATGTTTGAGATGAATAGTTGAAAATTCAGAAAACTTGTTTCTCAAATAAATTGTTAGTAGGTGGTTCGATAATTTTGCATTCTGGAAATAAAAATTTTTAGGTGATAACAAATATTATTTTTCAAAACACACTTTTTCATAGAGACTTGAATTAATTTTGCAAGTGCCAAAAAAGTGAAAAATACCTTGTTTTTCAATACTTACACTTTTCCCCTATAACGGAAAATATTACAAATGAAGATCCACCTAAACCTGGGATCTTTCTTGACAGAACCTCTCAACTTTTTTGGAGTTCTGGAATCTTTACGAAGAGTTTTAGAGTTCCTACAGGGGTGCGGCAAGAGCTGTGCCATTTTTCCGCCTTTTTTAAACAAATTTTGGTTAGGTTAGAAGACTGGCGACTCGGGACAGTGTAACACTGGAGTGGGTCCCAGGTCATAAAGGAATCGCAGGCAATGAAAAAGCTGACGAACTCGCAAGAGTAGGATCGTCAACTCTGATGAACGGACCCGAACCTGCTGTGGGCATCCCCAGATGCTTAACGAGGTCATGGTTAAAAGGGTGGTTGAAAGAACAACACAATAAACACTGGAAGAATACGACCAGGCAAATACATGGGAAGAAATTCTTAAAAGAACCATCAGAAAAAGTAGCGAAAGAACTGCTCTCAATGAGCAGGAACAAACTACGCACCATAACGGGGCTACTTACACTTTCCCACAAAGGAGCACCTAAACAAAATAGGGCTATACAACGGAGACCTTACATGCAGAAGATGCAAAAAGGATACCGAAACAGCTCTGCATATACTATGCAACTGTGAGTCGCTGGACCACAGAAGGCAGAAACTGTATGGTAGACCCCAAAAGACTCCAGAAGACTTCTACAACCAACCACCAAAGAACCTGTATGAGCTAATACAGGGAACGGAATGGCTGAGAATGGCTGAATAGGTTGTAGTCAGAACACTAGGAGTCCAGGAGGCTGAGGTGGTACCGGCGAAGGGACGGCTCCTTAGAAAAAAAAAATAATTTTGGGCTGCTAATTTCATGCCGCACTCTTTTTAGAAATGAGGAGTTCTATTCAAAGGATTCGCAAGGGAACTAAGTGTTATATAAGGTTTTCAGAAAGAGATCTAATATAATTGTTGTTATAAGCATTTGAAAAAAGGTACGACCGAAAATCACATCCTCCATTTTTGAAGCAGCGCTCCAGCATCCCACAGAACTTATGATATTTTCTTTTTGAACAGCGTTTCCTTCCATAGTACTAAAAATTATTCCCTATCCTTTTTATTACATATGATCAGTAACAGCCATTTTTTGCAATTTGAATAAGAATTACTAGGTTTTAACGTCATATGTATTAAAGAGGCTAGGGAGTAATTGTTCGGACAGCACCCCTTAGTTCTGTGGATTGCTAATGATGGAGGACATTTCTCGTCGGTCAGTTCTGTTAAAGAGTCTAAAAAGTAATTTTTTGACAGCTCCCTATATAGTTCTATGGTTGGAAGTAATGTTTGAGTGCAGTAAATGAGATCCGTTAAGTTAAGGAGACCTTGAATTGTGTATAAAACAATAAGCCTATAATAGGGCTTGTTGTATGAAGGTTGCTTATAGTAAATCTCAGTTTTGGCTGATACATGTCCATAGGCGCGGTCTAATGTTTCGGGCAACAAGCCCTTATTGCTAAATCATACAAAATGTGTCATGTGTCACGTCAAACCGAGTTTAGCTCCTTTATTTACAACCCTTTCTTAAGATACCATTAACTCTTAAGAATGTCGCTTACTTATTTTTTCATTTTTTTCGTACCGGTTGGTTCCTCCATTCTACCATAATTTGTTGATTTTTCCGCAAAGTAATTATAAAAGTAATTGATCGTTCCTTTTTTGGGAAAGTACTTAGTACCTAATTGTAATTATTTTTAGTACATGTAGCACTAATTGACAAACTTTTCAAAATAACGAAAGAGATATGATAGACATTCTGTATGAAACAATTTTTTTTCGTTTCGTGTGTAAAAAAACCGTCCATAAAACAACGTGGAATTATTAATTAATATCGTACATGACAATGTATTCCCCTACGCTTTTACCTACACTGTCATCCGAGGATAGCTTTTAAAAAGCCTTCTGGTACTCGGCACTACATGTTACCGTCAACATATCCAAAGAGTACATTCGACGTAAATAATACAGCGTGAGGCTCTACTATTATCAAATGTGCCAAGCTTAGTTGGCAACATTATATTATGGTGGAAGGGCGTATCCCTTTATTTAGTTTGCTTGTTTTAAATAGATATACTATACTTTAGGGGCTCCATTCTAAGTAAACTTGTCTATATTAGAATGTTTTTAAATATACAATATGTCCCCCAAAGTTGGAATCATAGGGAAAACTTTTTTATTATTAATTTTAGGAAAAAAATTTATTCTACATAAAAAGTTCTGTTATTCCACGTTTTAAATGCAATATTATTGAAAAACATAGAAAACCTAAAAGATTATCATGTGTTTCGTAATCACAAGAGATATGTTCATTCAAAATAAAAGCATTAGTATGTATGTATTTATGTATGTATGTGTGTGTTTTGGGGTGACATTCACTGAGACCTAAAAGATCTATTGTGCCCCCTTACTTCTACCCAGTTTCTGGGGAGAGTCTCAGAAACTAGTAGTTCCTTTAGTCCTATTTCCCGGAGAAATTTTAGGATGTCTGCAGGCTTCAACTTAGGCAAATGTTCCTCTTCTATCCAGTAATATCATAGGTGCTGTGCTCTAGGATTCTGAAGTGCTGTGCAGTTGGAAAGTAGGTATGTGGATGGAGGTTTCTTCTTCCATTCCACAAAATCTGCATTCTTCTTCCTCCACTATTTTGAGCTTTTTCGGGTTCCCATTCAAGCAACAATGTCGCGTTAGGATCCCTGTTAAAACTCTTAGCGCAGTTTTACTTTGACTTATGCATTCTTTTGATCTCAACAGGTTGTAGTTACCTAGAAGAGTCTTTGATTGTATAAGCCCTACTAGATCTTTCCAATGGTCAGATCTTCTCTTTTTCTCGGCTTTACTTATTTCTTCCAATATTACATTGGGGCTGATTCCGCAAAAGGGTTCAGGACCCCAGAAAGGTGTTTCAGTCCCCCTCTTTGCTAGTTTATCTGCTATTTTATTTCCTTCTATTCCAGTGTGTCCTGGAATCCATAGTAAGGTGACTATGTTGTTCTCGCCTAGTTCATTGAGTTTGTCTAGGCATTCCCACACCATTTTGGAACTGATTACACAAGAGCTCAGTGCCTTAATGGCTGCTTGACTATCCGACATTATGATAATCCTTTGTCTTCTGTATCCTTTATCAATATTGAACTGGGCGCACTTTCTTATGGCGTGGATTTCCGCTTGAAAGATACTTGGGGTTTTTCCCAAGCTTTCAGAGTATTTGGTTCCTGGCCCGAACACTCCTATCCCAGTTCCTTCTATTGCTTTTAAGCCGTATGTGTACCATTGAATGGCATTCTTTCCAAGTCTGGTAATGGTATTTGGATCCCATTCCTTCTTGTTGCTCATTCTCGTAACGAATTTCTTTGAAAAGTTATACTTTTTCATCATACCGTCTTGTGGCATGTCCCAGGTTGGGCATGTTCTCATTGCTCCTGTAATGCATATACAGGGTGTTTCTTAAGTAATCTAAAATATTATATGGGGCGCTTCGTTACTCAATTTTAAGACGAAAAGTTCATATAAACATATGTGATAGGTGTTGTCGTTTATGAGATACAGGGAGTTGAATTTATTGTAATAAGTCAGTTCTGATTGTACGTGAAATTAATTTTTCCCGGTGACGCTACTGGTTTTTAGAAGTAATACGCAAAAACATGCTCCTCCACATTTTTCAGTGATTGTACGCGAGTCTTTAAATAATGTTTTTTCAAACCATTGGATCGGACGAGGATCTCCACACCCGTGGCCCCCTAGATCACCTGGACACAATCCTCTGGATTTTTGTGTGTGGGGATATTTGAAATCGCTTGTTTACACAACACTGATATTAAACGTACAAGATCTTCAAAATCGTATCATAGACGGCTGTAATGTTTTTCGTAACAATCCTGGTATCTTCGAACGTATTCGACAATCCATCAGACATCGAGCGGATGCTTGCATTTTAGCTGGAGGTGGACATTTTGAACATTTGCTCTGAAATGTATTATTTTTTCTTTATGTTTAACACATGTTGCTTGTAATAAAATAATAAAAAAATATAAATCAGTAGCGTCACCAAGAAAAATTAAGTTCACGTACAACACGCTGTATCTCATAAACGACAACACCTATCACACATGTTTATATGAACTTTTCGTCTTAAAATTGAGTAACGAAGCGCCCCATATAATATTTTAGATTACTTAAGAAACACCCTGTACAGGCTAGTCTTTGAATTTTGGAGAGGTTTTCTCTTGTCGTCAATAGGTTAGTTCTACTACTCCACGCAATGGCTCCATAAGTGATGATTGGTCTCACTATGGCAGTGTACATCCAGCTTAGGATTTTTGGGTTACAACCCCAGTTTCTTCCTGCCAGATTTCTGCACACCATTAGAGCCATTTTTGCCTTGTTTGTAATCACCTTTTCGTGTTTGTTCCACAGGAGTTTACTGTCTAGAGTTAAACCTAGATACTTGATTTCTTGTCTCCATTCAATCTCGTTCCCATCAAGTTTTATGGTTTTGAGGTTGTGTTTTCTTTTCTTAGTGAAGGCTATCAGTATGGTTATAGTGGGGTTGATGCTAAGTCCCACTTGCCTACACCAGCTATTTGTATAGTTCAGACCCTTTTATACAATGGTTAGGATAGCATTAGTAAAAAGTAAGTAATCTGAAGCTTCAATTTAAATGAATGTAATTACATATTTAATCGTAGTTTTTAATTTTGATCAACTTTTTTTAGTAACATTTTTCGATATTGTCAAATTTAAAGGTACCTAGGTACTTCATTCTTGAGTGAAACCACCGTACATTAACTACCGACAAGTAAATTCACTTCGTCGATTTAGGGTTACCGAAAATTTCCTTAGGTACCCCTCCTATCGTCTGGCGAGCTCTGGCTAGTTTAAATCTAGTATTGAATGTTGTATTATGATAACAGACGTGTAAGGCGCCAGAGAAAAGATGTACCAAAATTTTCAAACGTTCCGACGCAAGTGAATTTATTTGTCGGTAGTTAGTGTACGGTGGTAAAACTAATATTTTTTGACAAACCTCGTATACGACTAAAAAATTGGATATTTTATGATTGTACTCCAGGTTTTAGATAATGCAGAACTTTTTATGAAGAATAAGTTTTCTTTCTAAAATTAATAATAAAAAAGTTTTCCATATGATTCCAACTTAAGGGACATATTGTATAAAAATAGCTCTCTGCCATAGCCAAATCTCGAGGACCGTTAGTATAGTAAAGCTTCAGGACTAAAAGTTTGAAGTGGTCTGTTGATAGGTAGATGGTGGCTATCCAGCAAATCCAGCTTTCTCCGGCCGCCGCGATCTACACTGTCAAAAAAAATGACAATATTAAATTAAAAAATATATATTGTGGATTCAGTACGAATCATAAAAACTCGATAAAACTATTTTTGAGTTCCCTAATAATCAAAACAAACATTGATTATTAACGGCTGCTAAACCCGCCGCAATCTACACTGTAAACGATATAATAAATTTCACAAAAAAATGTTTTAGGCATTATGGAAATATGAGTACTCTAAGCCCTCTAGTCCCAAATGTATGACAATGGCAATGGCAATATTTCAAAAGTTACAAATTACCAGCTCTCAATAGTAGCCAGTTCTAAGTTTAGGACCTCAAGGGTTTAGTGACGAATAGCATACGTCAAATTCAAATATGCTTGTTAATGTATCAGCACGATTTTCCTGCTGCATAATACAGATGGAAATAACATTGTGAATATTTTAGGATACGTGGGTGAACTATAACAACCTTGAAATAGATAATTGCCTAGATATTACTATATCTATGTAGTCTCTAAGCTTATATCGAATAAAGTTCAAGGCCATTATAATAAATTTCGTGCTAAATTGTACTGGCTTATCAAATGCAATAAACTGCCTGGTTTAATCTCGTTGTGTAGAAGATCATCTAGTAGAAGAGGAAAATGTACTACAGGGTTGAACTTGAGAAATTTGAATTATATTTTGCATAATATAGGAGATATACAAGAAATTTATTTAAAAGTTTAATTCTATTCTATATTTAGTTCAATGTAGCTGTCGCTATCCTCATCAAAATTAATTATAATTGTTATAATTGGCATTATTGATTCTACAGAAAGGTACCTGTTTCAACATTTATAACATTACAACAAAACTTTTCCGCCTCTCGTCATACAGACAGTTCCTGATTAATTCTATCACAGTACCACTTGAAGTCTTACAGAGTTATTTTATCTATGCTCCTGTAGATAGATCCATAGATTTCTGAACTTTTTTCCATGTTATGTTTTGGTTTTGAGATCTCTTTTCTTTTTCATTCACTTTCAGGTACTATTAAACTAAGTTAGGGATGGTTACCTAGGAGGTACATATTTAGGGGATGATCTGCAATATTAGAGTGTCTTCGAAGTAGTACAGAGTAGCTTTTACTCTATTCAAATATCTGGATTCGAATATAAGCTTCACGGAGTTAATCTGGGACATTTTGTATATCTAGAAAACCGCACTGAAATTTCGGAATCTTTAATTTATCCTTGCTTTACAGTTTATTCATAAGTACCTAATAAATCTTCGTGACCCTTATCTATTGTCAAGAGATAAAAAATTAAGTTATTAAAGTAGTGAGTGATGTGAGCTAAAAATGAAATAGGTAAATGTTTTGAATAAATTTCCAGTGTAGTACTGACCTCCTGCACACGTATTAATAGAGATACCCTGTCAAAGTGTAACGTCGAAGTTGGAATCAAACTGACAACAAAAACTTCCAAGTGCAAAAATATCATCTGTGAAAATGTTTCAACTCTGTACCTATCATGGTTCATGAGATAGATCCTGGTGACAGACGGACGGACGGGCGGCCACAAATTGGACGCTAATTACATGTAGCCTAGAAGAGACACCCTTAAATTGGACGCTGCCGGAAGGATTATGTCCTTTAAGGATTAAGCTTATATTTGATCAACCGGGTTTGGGCCTGGGTTTTCTTGTCTTTTTTTAGTTTTATATTTCTTATTTTCTGATATTTTTATACATAGTTACACTTTGATCAACCGGGTTGGGGCAAAGATTACAGAATAAAATATAAGATGTTTCACTCTAGGGCGGTTTGATTCAAGCTGCTGTCCCAAACGGACGCCGCTCTCATAAATTATGTTTACGATTCGCTTTTGTTGTCAATAACGAGATCGGTAGATACCAGAACAGTTCGAAGAGCTTATTTTATTTTAAGCTATACAGGGGTAATTAGAGAAATATATATTTAAATGAATAGGATTCTTTATCACAAAGGTTTTTTAAATGTTATTAATTTCGAAAAATGTTCGGAATATGAATTTGAAAAGGTAAGTGAAAAATAAACTTGAATTTTCAAAATGAATCAATTCACAGTTTTTATCCAGCATCTTAGTAATTTTGTGATACTTATTGATAATCTATCAGATATTTAAATTAAATTAAATATACTCATTAGCCACCAGAATAATAGGGCCACTAAATCTTAAATTTTGATCTCTAAGTAACGCGTATTTTTTGGATTGACAAGTTTAAAACAGTAAAAAGAGAAGCAGCTGCAGGACTTAATTGAAAAATGTCATAAATATTGTAAAATACTAAGTTTGGAGTTTGGTTTATGTGTTAAATTTAATCTATTGTCTTTCAAATCTTTCAATATACATTTGAGAGTAAAATATATACGGACTCTGGTGTAGAGACTTGCATAATATTTGAAAGGAAATTGATTACATGGATGATGAAAAGAAAATTTAGTAAATTCGTTCAAAAGAAACTGACCAACTCCCCTTTGGTTAGCTATAGAATTGAATTTTTCGATAAATATATTTTCCATCGCAATAACTTTCTCAACAATGTCCCTTGATGGTACACATAAGCCACTAAATTCATCCTTCTTTGTCGTGTAAGCTGTTAGTTTACAGAAAAAAGTTTATGTTTATTAAATGCCGAATGGGCAAACTTTAAGCATGTTTCACATGAATGTTATATTAGACATTTTTTTAACAAATACCCCGTAACATACACTAAAGCATTTCCTTCTGGGTTAGATAGATTTTGGTAATCTGTTGTAAACACTTTTTTAGTTTCTGTAGGAAGAGTGAACTGTTCTAGGCATTCTTTTGTTAGTTCAGAACCAATAGTTAAAAGTACTTCGTTTACGTCAGTATCGGTACTAAATAACTAGCTAATTTATTTTCATATATCTTTGTTAAAAAATTTTTAAAACGGTCATTCCATCTACTGAATTGGATAAACAAAATTGTCTTTGGGAAAACGATAAAAGGATATTTCTGGTTTCCCCACCTTGCTGGAACCTCGGCTGGAACAACCCATCACAGCACAACACACGGGCATTTTAAAACCACTTTTATAATATTATTGATACTTTTGGAAGACAGGAGACTAAATGAAATAAACAAAATTCTCTGGCCCTTAATCCTTAAGTACTAACACACTTAAACATACTGTCTCAGAGACAGTCAGTATCGAAAGGTTGAGTATAAAATATCTTCCCACTTCCGCGCTCCAAACGTTGGCCAGTAACGTAATTTCAGTACACATCAGCTAAGATTTCCAAAAAATGCTAACAAGCCCAACTTTATATGCTTTATATTTTTCTCATTAGTCTGTTAATTTTTTGTGTTTCCTTGCTTAATGTACTTGTTTATATAATATCCTTATTATAAAAATAAATCCGTAATTTTGTATTAGCAAATATTACAAAATATTTAGTGTTTAAGCTTTATTGAAGAGAAAAATATTAATATGTTTTTTTGCTCATTTCAACAATTAAAAAATCTATACAACATAAATATAAACCACGAGCAGCCAATTATAAACTCCGTTCTAAAATAACAGCGCTCGACGGGCGACGTCCCGTATAATATGCCAAATTAAATGCAAGTAAGGACGTAGCGACGTACTGTACCATCCAAGTCACCAGACAGTCACCAGCGGCATCGGTGCTTTACGCGATAAAATCGAACAAATGAAACATCTTATATTTTATTCTGTAATCTTTGGTTTGGGCTTGGGTTTCCTTGTTTTTTTTTAGTTTTCTATTTCTTATTTTCTGATATTTTTTATACATAGTTACACTTTGATCAACCGGGTTTGGGCCTGGGTTTTCTTGTTTTTTTTTCTTATTTTCTGATATTTTTATACATAGTTATTGATCAACTGGGTTTGGGCCTGGGTTTTCTTGTTTTTTTTTAGTTTTCTTTTTCTTATTTTCTGATATTTTTATACAAAATAATATAGGTAGAAGGATTAGTAGAGGTACCTAGCGTCGAATTTAAGGGTCTACAAGCAGGTACATAAAGTGAGAAAAAGATTAAGTGAAATTTTAGCGTCGAATTTATGCACGCCCCGGACGGACAGCGGAGTTTTAGTAATAGTTTCATTTTTTGACCCTTTGGGTCTGGAACCCTAAAAAGACTTCTATAATAGGAAGACACAATAAAGTATCTCTCTGGTTTGGATCTCTCTTCGGGTATGGATCAATTGACATCTCATTAAGTTATGCTTGTTTTGATGAAAGTTTCCAAATAAGCGTTAGACTCTATAGGAGTGTTGTATAACAGATCATTGTCTGAATTATCATATAATAAGTCTGTCGGAAGATACATGGTTTAATTTATAATATAGGTACAATATGTCCCCCAAGTAGGAATCATATGGAAAACTTTTTTATTATTAATTTTAGGAAGAAAAGTTGTTCTTCATAAAAAGTTCTGCATTATCTAAAACCTAGAATACAGTCATCAAATATCAAATTTTTGGAGTCGTATACGAGGTTTGTCAAAAAATATTAGTTACACTCAAGAGTAAAGTACCTTTAAATTAGACAAAAACTACGATTAAATATGTAATTCATTTGAATTGAAACTCCAGATTATTTTATTTTTTCTAATGTTTCATATTAATGTTAGAAACAAACAAATTTAATTTCTCCTCATACTAATGCTTCGACATATCCAACTTTTTTCAGTAACATTTTTCGATATTTTTCAAATTTAAAGATACTTTACTCATAAGTAAAACTAAACTTTTTACAAACCTCGTATACGACAGAACTTTTTATAAAGAATAACTTTTTTTTAAAAAATTAATAATAAAAAGTTTTCCATATTATGATTCCAACTTAGGGGGACATATTGTATGTTTAGTCTGTCACGTGTTGGTGAAGTTTCCCAATAATTTCGACGTTTTAAACCAAAGTATTTCACACAGTTTATTACGAGTGAATAAAAAACAAACAAAATATTTATCCATGTATTTAAATGTTGATAACCTAAATATTATCAAGACATTTTGAACTAATATAAAAATACGATTACTTGATAAAAATGAGATAAGGTAAATTCATTTTTGGCTATCACACGTCTTCAACACGCTATATTGCATCATTCTGTATTTTTTTTTAAAATATTGTACTGCAAAAAATAAATTTTATATTTAATGAAGTAAACTTTTAAATTGGCAATATCACTATTGGATATAAATAACTAAGTTGTTTATCTAACAAATCATTTCGGAAAAAAATACCTTGCAAATAATTTCATTCGTAGAAATACTATTGTGAGTTGTTGGAAACTAATCAAAATGGTTCCAATTGTAAACATATTTCGACTAAGTATATTCTAGTGTAGGTTTTCTCCGAGGTTTTCTCTAACTGTGGGTCGCGAGCGAATATTGATTGGGCCCAGCCTGTACCGACCGAGCCAATGGCACTGGTATTCAAAGCATTGCCCGATGATTTTAAAACAGTACTAAATACAGCTGCTATTCGCTGTAGACGCGATCGTTGGCAGGTGCCAATAAGCCAGCCGTTTGCCAATGAAAATAACTGGACTGTCTTTCTCCTTCAATGCTTCAATGCCAATGAAAATGCGACTTGTTGAATTGGATTTGTAACATATTTCAAGACCAAGTGAAGAACTATAGTAATTAATTTAATTCCGCTATCCAATGTGACACTTTAAGTCACTCCTTGACGTTAGGTAACGTCACATTTTTCATAACCTCATATTAATACATCAGTTATGAAAAGTAGTTATGTAAAAACTTTACGTAACTGTTTCAGTTTCAACATAGAGATACCACATGAGTTTCAAAGGATAATTTATTATTTTTTCTCTTATGTTTTGGGAATCAAACCACAATAATGTTTTTTATTTTTAATTTCGACGTTTCGATAGCGTTGCAGTTACCGTTACCGTTACCGTCAAGATTAACTAGTAATAAAATAATTTTTGGTCCCTATCTGACACAACGAAAACAAAAATATGACAACTAGACAATCAGTAATATTTTGAAGTTTAACACCGGTATTCAGAAATATCAAATAACGGAGCCGTTACGATAACGGCGCCGTCAGAATAACGGTCCGTTAAATATAAGTTGGTATTCACAACTTAACCATACGAGATATAACGGCACCGTTACAAAACGGGCGGACACACTATGGCAACGTTGTGTCGGTAACTAAATCTGTAATGCAAGTGTCAATCATACTTCAAAGTTTGTTGTTAAGTAGTTAATATTTGTGTATAAATTTTTGAAGATTATAATATAAATATATTATAACATACGTGTGCTCCCAGTAAATTGGATTAAATATTTATGTTATTGTTTTTCATGGTTATTTTATAGTTATGGCCGGTAAACGAAATAAGAGTAAAAACTATACCGAACGAGAAAAAGAACTGTTTTTGAAAATCGTAGAATCGTGAGTATTTAAGGTGTTAAGGAAATTAGGATATAAAGGAAATTCCGTATAACATTGAGATAGAGAATCTTTAGTCATTTAAAATTTTTGTTTTTATCCCTATTGCCAAAACATAACCATACTTGGAGAATACAAGAACTTCATCAATTTACTGCTTTTCAGTATTCAGATTTTTGAATTAAATTAGTTTTTATGAGTAAATATTACTATCCTCTAATAACTATACCTACGTTAAAGCAAACATGCCAAATATTGATAAATAATATACCAAAAAATAATAATGTCTGGGCAAGAAAATACCCATTTTTTTCCTAACCTAATCCTTTTTCCTAAATTCCTCAACTATACAGAAAAAAAGACACTGTGGAAAGCAAATTTACAAATGCTAGCACAATCAAGAGGAAAAGGGAAGCTTGGGAGACCATAACGAAGCAATTCAATGCTTGTGCTGAAGAGCCTAGAGATGTGAAGTAATTGAAAACTCTGTATGACAATTGTAAAAGGAAAGCTAGGAAGGATGTTGCAGAAGAAAATGTAAGTCCTATTCAACATTTATTTATTATTTCCATAAGTATAAGTTTAAAATGATAATATATACCTCTGCATTTCAAACAGAATTCTTATAGTATCCCAAGAGTGCAAGTTTAAAAAAAAGAATTTCTACTTTTTTGTTGTCAACAAATTTTATACTCTGCATATAAATTGTTTGCAATAAGTAAATGTATTTGGGATTTTTTGCAGAGAGCACAATATGAACCAGCAGTGATCATGGAGATTGATGTTGAGGAGGATGATGCAAAAGCCGCAATACACTTTGCAAAAGAAGAAGCCAAGCTTCAAAAGGTGAGAAAATGATATGTGACCAGTACATTTTTAAAAGAAGAAGCCAAGCTTCAAAAGGTGAGAATATGATATGTGATTTTAAAAAGATAATATTTTTTAGAATTAGTGCAAGACATTCTGCTTAATTTCTATGTGGTAAAATTTTGATCTAAAATCATAATAGGTATTGTTTTTTCCAACAATTTCAAAGTTAATCAATATTTTGTAAATAAAATATTTTGTCAATAGGCACCAAAAATGTTTGGAATTCACTTAAAAATATGAGTTTATTATTCAATAAATACAATATTTCACAACATTTTTCATAATTTATACAATTATTACAAATTATATGTATTTAAGCGAGAAGACACTTGTTTGCACAAATACATCTCAAATAAGTTTGTCCTATCTTTTCCATTGTCCATGGTTCCAGAAAATCAATACTCATTTAATATAAATTTATGGAGGTATCAGTTGAAATTTCTTTCATCATTTTTTTATATTTGATTTATAGATAGAAATTTTGAAAACTGGGGGTATGGTGGATGTGTTCCGGAAATCAGCAACACTGGTCAGCACATACTGAGCATAGTGGGAGGTAATATTGTACCAAATGCCAACATGTATGATTCCGCTGCTGACTATTACAAGGGTAATGTATTGTCTTGATGAATATTCATTATGTATATACAAATTATTGTTTATATTTAAAATTTGCTCAGAGTTTATTTTAAAATAAACATTACTAATCAATATCCCATTTATGTTGCAGATGCTGAATACTCACCAATAATTATAAAAACAAATGCTTTTTCTCTTGTATTGACATATTATACACTTTTTTACTTTTCAGACATGGAGCCGATTTTAGTGACTGAAGTCACTTCTGTTAACCCTAGCCCTATCTCCATGCCCATTCCACCAGAACCAACCCCTTTGACTTTACCAACCCCAAAGCCTGTACTCCGTGCCCAGCAGAATAAAATAAAAAGTCAAGTAAATATTAGTTCGGAGGCATTGAAAAAAAAATATTTTAAACAAAAATTAAGGAACGCCCAGTATGAAGCAATGTCTCAAAAGTCCTTATTCAAGCTTCAAAGACAAAGCCTAATGTGGGAATTGAAAATAAAAAAGAAAAAATATGCCTTATTATTAAAAAATTAAAATTAAATGAAAAGAGTTTTATTTCGTTTACTTTTGCAGGGTTTTATTTGTAAAAAATGTCAATATGTCAATAGAAAAGAACTGATTCGATAATAAAGTTTCTGATAAAATGCAGTAGGTACTAGAAATGACTAAAAATTATTTTTAGGTGAAATAACCTTCAATAATGGCATTTCTAACTGTTGTGTTTACATTGCGTTGGCGAATGGGTGCAACATCATTATTTTCAACAACTTCCAGATATTCATCAGGATCATGTTCAAAAAAATCCCCAAGATCAATGGCTATATTGTGTAATACAGCACAAGCAACTATAACTGCTGCTGTGGTATCCACATGCGTTCTTAAACCTACTGACAAGCAGGCAAATCTTCGCTTAAGAACTCCAAAATATCTCTCCACAGTATTTCTTGTGGCAATTTGGGCTCTGTTGTACTCTTCTTCAGCTGGAGTTCTTGGATTCAACACAGGTGTTAATATATATGATTTGCATGGATATCCACCATCACCTAGGAGAAAATTGTTCCTACCATATCTTCCACGAGTCAAATCAACAACTAAAGGGCTATCATTTAATATAGTTGAATCGTGTACTGAGCCGGGCCAACGTGATATTATGTGCCTTATTTTTAAATGTGCATCACACACTACTTGGACATTTAAAGAAAAGTATCCTTTTCGGTTGCGGTACAGTTCTGCATCTCTTCCACCAGGAGATGATATTTTTACATGTGTACAATCCACAGCACCAATGACTCTGGGGAAATTTCTTATTGCATAAAATTGGGTACACACTTCTACAATTTCATCTCGAGTCGATGGCATTTTAATTTCTTCTCGCCCTAACAGTGCAATATAGTGCGTAACTCTTTTAATTATTCGTGACACTGAGGGCTGCGAAATATTGACAATGTCTCCAATACAATTTTGAAATGCACCAGTTGCATAAAATCTCAATGCATTGGTTCTATGGATCGATTACCATGAACTTTTGGTTCCAGATGATTACTAATTCTACCTAAAATATTTAACACAATGTCTTTACGAAAACGAAATCTGGCCTTAAAATCAACATCGTCGTATTTCTCAAATACATTAATTCGAGGTCTTATGAATCGAATTCTTCGATATCTTGGTACCTCTTCTCCATCACTGTTCTCCGATAAAGAAGATAGGTCTGTATCCATTATTTATCAAAAGTGACTTCAGCGAGGAATCAAATAACTTTTTAATAATCTAAAATAAAATTAGTTTTAATGTCCTATTGTATTTAATTCGATAATTTATTTCAAAGTCGTTCTTTAAAACATGTAAAAATGTTCAAATGTAATGTCAAATTTAAATAAAAATATTTTATGGAAAATTAAGATCTTATTTTGATGAAAAATAGATAGACAGTTATTAATAATTTAATTATTTACCTTTTAAGTATTTCCAAGAGTAATCTCGAACAATATAATAAAGATTTTATTAGCAATAACTTTTCACAATTTGACAGTAACAACAATTTAACCAGTCGGTGAGCACTGATTATATTTCAGCTTGATTACGTCAAATATAACGGTGCCGTTAAACGAAAATTTGATTTCTGAATACCATTTAGCATGAAACGGGTCCGTTATATCATATAACGGCTTGTTATATTGACGGCTCCGTTATAAGAATTTAACGGAGAGAACTGTCAAAATAACGGCACCGTTAAAATATAACGGTCCCGTTATATTTTAATCGAGGTTTCTGAATACGGGTGTATGACTACAAAACTTTGTTGTCAAATTTTATTAAGGTCAATTCATAGTAGATCACACCTCTGGTAAAATGTGAAATAAAATATTTTATTTTATGACATTCTAACGATATGATAATCTACTAGAAATGGAATCCAATTCAATATTCGAACCAGCTTTAAATATAACAATACTTTGAGATCTATCTTAACAAAAACGAAACCAAAAAATGAAGAACAATCTTCAAAAAATTGCATATATCAGATATCTTGTGAAAGCGACAAATTCTTTTTAGGTGAAACATCTATACCATTGAAAGTCCGAATAAGTGAACATAAAAAATATATCAAAGATAGGGAGTTCTTTAAGTCAGGTATTTGTAAACATGCTTTTCCAATAATCAATTACCTGCGTTATCAGGATAGCATCTTAAGTTTTTATCCAGGTTTTCTTATGATTTATCATTGGAATAGTTGTTAATCGATACACATTTCAATACACAAAATCACCAAGTTATACATGTTTTGAAAACAAAAATAATCATACACAAAAAAGTAACAACAAACGCGTTTTATAAACAACATTTCCAAAATAAGCGAAAAAATGCGCTATCCCAATAAAAACCGTTCCTGGAACGTGCACTTCACTGGATTCCATTTCTAGTAGACTATCATATCGTTAGAATGTCATAAAATAAAATATTTTATTTCACATTTTACCAGAGGTGTAATCTACTATGAATGGACCTTAATAAAATTTGACAACAAAGTTTTGTAGTCTTAAACTTCAAAATATTATTGATTGTCTAGTTGTCATATTTTTTTTTCGTTGTGTCAGTTAGGGACCAAAAATTATTTTATTACTAGTTAATCTTGACAACGGTAGCTGGAACGCTACCGAAACGTCGAAATAAAAAATAAAAAACATTATTGTGGTTTGATTCCCAGAAATATAAGAGAAAAAAGAATAAGCAATGCCACAAGGAACTTACAGAAGATAATTTATTAATTAGGTACTGTCAAAACTGACAATTATTTCATTATTTAAACTGACAATCATCCCATTATTTTAATTCAATAGTATTTTAAGATTTACAAACATTGAAAACAACAGTTATAGTAAGTCAATTTTCTGAGTGAATACTTCATAGTAACAATACTTCTAACACCATTTGAATCCACACTAAAAAGTTCACTTTTCCGCACGCTAGTAGAAAAATTGATTTTTTCTACGACCGTGCGTTTTAACCCATTTTCCCGCACGCATTTTAGTTTTGAAAGTGTCACTTTCCCGCACTAGTGCGAGAAAGTAAAATTATGCAAATTTTGACCTTATTAGATAGTTTTTACTTCGTAAGTTATAACTAGTGTTACAACAGGTAAATAAATATTTACGAAATAGTCCATAAAATAAAATCTACATCTTTTCTAGCTTTTTGTTGTATTTTTAATTTTTTGAAAATATAAAATAATGAAGATATTTTGATATAACCCTGTACATAATTGTCATAATTGTTGTTATTTATATTAAGCTTCAAATTTATTTTACACGTTTAACCTATTTTGTCCTTGTTTTTTAAAATACTGGGTGTTACCCGTGAATAAATAAATAAATACATTCTTTAAAGTAATGTCACAAAACAACTATCAAACCACCCGGGTTTGATATAAGAAAAATATATCAAATAAAATTATTTCATCTACAAATGACTAAAAACCGTTACCGTCACCTTCATCGTCATCTTTATGTGACCTGCAACCGATGCCATCCTCATCGACGTCATCTACTTACCAGTTAACACCAAATAACTCTACTGGACCGGCAATTTCAAGTAATTTACAGAATGCAACAAATTGTGTTTTTAATATTAATATTTATAATAATTAATAGTTTTTGGTTAAAGTTTTGTATATGTATGTTGTAATAAAATAACTTTTGAATAATGGGTTGGTATACTTTTTTGTATATACGGTCGTAGAAAAAATAATGTTCCTAACTCATGCGTAAAGTCTCTTTCCCGCCCTTGACCGTCACGAAAAAAATAGTTTCAATCGTAAGTAAGTAAGCTATGAAAGTGCTCCTCCCTTTAACTACCACATACTTATGTGAAGCCGGAATTTCTAATATGGTGAACCAACTAACTCTGAAGTTGATGTCAAAACTGTAATGGCCAAACATTCTTCCCATTGAAATAATTTTATTGAAGCAATTGTTTAATTATGTAATACAAAAATTGTATTAAAACTTTTATTGTCAATTGAAAAGTTTTTTATTCATATTGGTAACGGTTATATTTCCTAGAGATGAGGTTGTAAAATAGTAGGTGTTTCAGACAACTTTAGGAACCACCACTGTTCTATTTAGTGGAATAAATTTCTACTGTCTGCTTACCCAGTCCACAAGAAAAATCAGGGACTTACGAAGATCGAAAAACCTTCTAAATAATAAACTTTGGAACTTAATTATTGTTACTAAATTGTTACGTAAAGTGTTTCTAAAGTTAATGAAATGACCCATATTTTTAACCCCATTGAGTGCAAATGCCGCCCAGTGGCGTGCATATAAATTTTTTATAAATTCGAATATTGTGAAATATCCGCTTAATAACATGCTTTGTATTCAGTTTTTGATCTGTTTGTTACGTTTTAAACAATAATCCGTAACAGTGCCTAGTAATTACTTATTAATTACTTTATAAATCGTTGTAAACCCGATTTTCGTTAAATCGTGAATTCTCGCGATAACCGCATTATCAGAATTTTTTTTATTTCTAACACGCGTAAATATTTAAACCAACACGTTTTTAAATTCGCCCCTATCATCAGTATCATTTATTGCTAAGTCATTTGTAATTGGTGCCATATTATTAGATTCCTGCGAATCATCTTGAACTGTTGTTTCAACATCTTGAACTGTCGTTTCATGATCTCCAAAATGCCATTTTAATTAATTACTAATATTATCTATTTATTTTTTAATATTTCCAAACTAGCTTGTCGAAGAACATCAACAGTTTACTTTGTACCTATAGTGAACCTAACAGTTTTAGAAAATATATCTGACAACATAGCTTTATTTTATGGTCATTACTCATTACACTGACATTAGAATAACTATACTAATGTGGGTTCATATTGACATATTTTTATTATGTCATTGATTGCTTTTTGATTCAATTAATTACGTGGTATATTTTTATAACAAAAATTAATTCGAAAATTACACAATGATCTCGAGAGTAATACAAGCAAAAAGCAAGGAGAGACGAATTACGGACGGGCGATCCCGCCTATGCCATACCTTCTTCGATATTACAAAAATAACACGTAGTGTCGAGAAGCGATGTTTTCACGACGGGTAGTACGGATGAGTCAGCAACCATCGTAGTGTGCCTCGCAAAAACAAGTGCCACGCGGTGTTGCCGTATTTATACGGTAACTCGGAAACCGTTTCGTTTGACTGACTATGTGGATAAGAGAATTTATACCTAGTCTTTTTTGTTAGATATGTTTATTATAGTTGTGAATTCATATTTTTCACTAAATGTTTTCACTCAACGATATAGGTACTAATACATAATATAATACAGTATTTTTCATGTACAATTTCAAGTTCTTTCGGTTAAAGTTAGTAAAGTTCCCCTAATAGTTGGAAAATAATTCACCTACTAACATACTTTGTACTTTAGCTTTAAATTCAAAATACACGTCCTTTGCCTATCAACACCTAAACGAAATAGCATGGTCATGTAATAAATTTTTGCAAGTCGTAAATAAATCCGCACATTTATACTTTGCAAACAAACATGTCCATCAACCACCATAAATAATGCAAATACTTTATCACAGCTTATACGTTGACAATGAATTGATGATGGGAAAAATAAAACAAAATCAACAAAAAAAACAAGTGTGGTTTCAGATAGTTGACAATAGGATACTTATTTGTATTAAGGTCGCAATAGGTTATTTTTATCTAACCTAAAATAAGTTCAAGGTCACTAAAGGGTCTACAATTCTACATAACCGTTTTTATAATGCTTTTATTAGCTTCACTTGTATGTATGTATGTATGTATGTATGTATATAATTTGTAACGGAATCAACTACTTTAAAACGTAAACAATTTATTAATTTACATAATAAGTTTATTCAAATATTCTGCTTTTCTGTTTTGCATATAAGTACAGTAAGTGTAATAAGGTCCAATTGTGTGTTCTCAGTAAATTTTGTGTGTAATTGAGTATTCTTGTGTATTTTTGTGTCTTATTGAATGAAATATTGCCTTAATGCACGATTTATTGTGCTATTTTTTGTGTTTTTTAGTGAAATTAAGAATTAATTTTTGAATGTTTTTGTGTTTTATTCAGTGCTTTGGTGTGTCTTTATATGCAATCGTGCATTATTTCATATAATAACGTCCGATTATGTTGTCTCAGTAAATTTTGTGTGTAATTGAGTATTCTTGTGTATTTTTGTGTACAATTGATTGTTTTTGGGTGTAATTGTATGTTATTGAATGAAATATTGTCTTACTTCAATATTTATTGTGCGATCTAGTGGTTCTTGTGTTTTTTAGTGAAATTAAGAATTTAAATTTATTCAGTGCTTTGGTATGTTTTTTTGTGCATTATTGCATATAATAACGTCCGATTATGTATTCTCAGTATAATTTGTGTGTAATTGAGTATTCTTGTGTATTTGTGCGTACAATTGATTGTTTTTTAATGTAATTGTATGTTATTGAATGAAATATTATCTTACCTCACGATTTAGGTATTGTTTTTTGTGTTTTTTAGTGAAGTTGGGAATTAATTTTTGAATATTTTTTTTGTTTTATTCAGTGTTTTGGTATGTTTCATATGTGCAATTGTGCATTATATCAAATTATAACGTCCGATTGTGTATAATTGAGTATTCTTGTGTATTTTTGTTTGTGTACCATTGATTGTTTTTCAGTGTAATTGTACGCTATTGAATGAAATATTGCATCACTTCACGATTTATTGAGCTATCTAGTAGTTTCTGTGAAATTAAGAATTAATTTTTGATGTTTTGGTGTGTTTTTATGTGAAATTTTGCATTATTGAAAGTAATAAAGTCTGGTTGTGTATTCATACTAGTTTTTCTTTGTGATTGTGTAATGTTATGTATTTTTTAGTGCAAAACATTGTTTTTTTTTGTAATTATTTATTATTGAATGTTGTTGAGTGTTTTTCTGTTTTATTGAATGTTTTGGTATATTATATATTATTAGTAATTGTTGGTTGACAACAGTGATATTTTAATAACATACTTGAAAAAATTCATTTGACATCAATTAAACAAATTTTCAGCAAAAAATCTATTGTATTTCAAAGTTTTAAGTCCATACTATATCATAAAATTAAATTTTGTGTAATCAGTGTAGGTAGGTTAATCGATATTTAAAGTTCCAAACAACGAAAACAACTTATGTTTTTGCCAGCAAATTTAGAAATGATTATAAAGCTTATTTTACTGTAAATTTTATTTTTACTTCTGTAATAAAAAAGATTTGAAAAAATTAGAATTCTTTTGTAACGGACCAAAGTAAAATAGAAGATTCTTGGCCTAAAAATATAACCATCTGACGCAACTTCTTTAAATAAAATATTGATGATAAAAAAGATACAGGATGGCAACGTTAGAATGTCAAAAATGTTTTCCCTCAGTAAATTGAAAGATTTTTGATATAAAAACGTAAAAGTTTGAAGATTAGGGTTTTAGGGACTGGGAAATCATAATATATGTTATCCATTTCGATGTATTTTCTAGAGGGCGCCACAAAAGCTATGTAATTGTTATAACTGTTCGGTTAACTTATTTATCGTTAACGGCATCCCTCTATTTATTGGGAAATATTAAAACTGCATCATTTTTGCGACAAATAGTTGTACCTATCATAAGACTCAAAGGCTACTGGTTTTCGAGATATTCGCATTTTTAAACCTTAGTAGGCGCTGATGTCAGAAAATTTATTATCAGCCATAATATAGCAAGAACATTGAAAATTTGCAATAATTTTGCCATAACTTTCCTGAAGGATGTTGCTTTGAGGTAACAGCCCTCAGCCTTCGGAGTCGGGTTGTTACTAAGCAATACGCTTTCGAAATCTATGACAATATTATTGCAAACCATCAATGTTCTTGCTATATTATAGCTGATAATAAATTTGCTACTTTTAACGTCTTCTTTGGAAGGTAAAAAAATTTATCGCGTAAATAGTTCGTTCTTAAATGTGTGAGAATGAGAAGTCGTTTGGGACTGTGACTGCAGATTCTTCTATACTGTACATAGTATTAAGCGAAAATGTCAGACCATCAAGGCAAATCCGCATTTCCAAATATCGAAATTAATTGATATATAAATAGCATGTTAATATATTTTTTTTGGAGAAGTTAACCTTGAACGTTATTTCATAAGTTGGACGTGACGCACGTAACAAATTTATGAATTAAACATCTCAACTAAAATAGTATATGTTCATCAAAATGTTTACAAAAGAAAAAAAATACATTTATACAAAGGTAACTTCATCTAAACAAACCATACGTTTCCAAGTTTATTGGTTCTTAAAATATTTCAAATTTTCCAGTAAACTTTGCATGCGCTTGAACCGAATTTCCAAAACTTTCATTTTGAACACATTAACAAGTTTTTCACACACTTCGGTCAGCATCATGTAGAAGAAATGTCTGATGATGCTTTGTCCCCAAACCTTGAATTAAGATATTTCATGTATTGTTGTTATATATAATAATTTAATGATAATTGAATGAATCATTAATAATTTAATAATTAAAACTCACTACCTATTAGTACTAATGTTATGTTATATTTCATATTTCTACTGTATTATTTTTAATAGACAAAACCCATTAACAAAGATGTTACTTTACTTGTAAACCAAGCTTCATTTGTAACATGTACCCTTGAGTATAGAGACTAATCAAGGCATGTACATAATATATTAATAATAATATTTGTATAATCTCTATAGCTATATCTTTTTAGCTTCTTTTCGAAGTAAATAATGTAAGGGTACGTAAATTTTAAAATACGAACATAAGTAATATTCTTCAAGGTTGAATTTAAACTTATGTTATAAAATCTCTACTATACAGAGTGGCACAAAAGTCTGGAAACGGCCAATCATCTCGTAAATTGCAAGTCCCAATTGTACAAAATTTGGGGCGCACCTATTTTAGGAGACGGAGATTCCATAGTCGATATTTGCAATGTTGCCAGATTTGTCGTTTATCTTCTATTATTAGTAACTTTGGTTTTTTTCAAATTCATCACCATGTTCAGTCATTATTTGAATCTCCTATTTAAATTACTTGAAATAGGTATTTCTTATACAAATAGTACAATGCTGTTTAGTCTAGCCGGTCAACAATATCCATATATAATCATGAAAAGGGTCGAAATACAGTAAAACATAATTTTAACAAACATATTAAGACAAACCTCTCAAATAAGGGGCTTTCGTCAGTGATGGAAAGGCTGTACACTGACATATATATCATTCTGGAGATGTTTTAGTTTTAATTATACGAACTATAAATACACTATAGTTTATTTTAACAAGTACATAGAGTATTGGAATGCAATAATCCTTCAACAACCAGATGCTTATCGGATAGTACAGAGCTGTACGCAAAATTTACTATTAAATTAAAATATTTCGTCAATTTTGGGTTGAACTCTGTAATATGCTGTTAGTTAGAGGATTATTGCATTCCAATACTCTGTGTACTTGTTATTAGACTTTCCTGACTTATACTTTTGTTGTTATAATCTAATTTCCAAATCTCTCAAGAACGGGTTAATCAGGTACCTATGTTCATTTATATTTATAACGTCCTACCTTTGTTATCATTTATGTTAGTTTAAAAATAGTTGGTTAATCTATTATATTTCATATTACTCTTGTCTATTTTAGCACATTTTGTTTAATAGATTTTGCTCGGACTAATTATTTTATACCTTACAATAAACATTTTCTCTTGTTCTTTTTATTACCGTTTGGCGACAATGAGAGAAACTCACGGTTCGATCCTCATTTGTTTTTCTCTGCCTCCGACTGCGCACATCTTCGAACGTTCGAACCCAATCCAACAAACAAAACACAAGCAGGTTCGGTTATTTCTCATTGTAAATCAACATGAGTGCCGTGTCGTGACGTCACTCTAACACATGAGGCAAAGCCGCACAGTCGGACGTAAACTTTTCATTTGTTTGGTTTCTCTTTTGCATTGTTGCCGTATTTACAGTATCAGTTAAAATCTCTAAAAAATAATGGAAATTCATCTTAAATTGTTTATATTGTGTCTTCTTTGAACATATATATCTTAAAATAGATCGCAAAAAGTACAGATACCTGTAAACAAGATATTTAAATCTGAATGATGTTGATGATAAAGAAGTGTACAGTTAGCATGGGCAGAAATGGAGGAATATGAAACTGAAATAAATACGTTGCTTAAAACTAAAAATGTAGAATAAATAGTATATTCTGTAACAAGACGAACGCGAGGAACCACGAGCATTACAAATTTTCATTCTAACCGAGCAGCAGATTATACTTTATCCACGATCAAAGATTTTAAATATATATTTTTAAGTGGAAATGAACAGAAGATAATTTAGATTACAGAACTCAACAACAGTTATATTAGGTAAACATTCAATAAATTTAAGAAACATTCTATTTTGTATTAATTGTTACATTTGTACAGTTTTCGAAATGACAAACTGGTGCGTTATTAGAGGAATTTTCAACAATTGCGTAGTTCGTACAAAATGAACTCTCATTTGAAGTGGAAGTGACAGCAATAATTTTGACACTCTTTCAGCACGAAAAGAGGGAGAATGTAAATAAATATATTTAAATTGCATGGAGGCAGAGATGTTTCAGAATATTTCTTCAATCTCAAAAGAGAGAAGTTCAGCATTCTGTAATCAAATTTGATTTCAGAATTGGCAAATTTTATGATGATCGCGAAGAATAGTATATTCTTCAACGAGTGCAGAATGAGGGAGCGCAGCGAGTGAGTTTTGGAATCATCCAAGTGAATAATAGCCATTCTACACAAGTAAAAGACTATACTTTCTCTACGACCAAAAAGAAAAAGCTTCCAGTGAGGATCGGACCTCGATCGTCCGCGCCTTAGTCAACCACCACTAGGCTATAGAGTACCTATATTTATAAAAATGAAAAGAGTAAATATATATACGTAACTCATATTTTTAATCGGAACCCTTACATTGAAAAATGAAATTAATTCCGGGGGCGTACATATTCACTATCGCTACTGTTGTCCATTTTTTTCTCTTATAATACGTAAAATTATGATTTTATAATTATTTTGACGTTTCAAACGACGCGCTGTCAGAAGCGATTTGCGTTCTTAGGTATTTGACGTTTTAAAGAGACGATTTGATTTATTCCTTTTAATTAATTTTAGCGTGAATTCTGATAATAATAAAATGTGATTGGCTAACGAGAGTGAATTCTTTTTATTATTCACTGGGTAAGAATTTATATCATTATGCAGCTAAATATGTAAAAATAATTTGTGCGTTATTATTTAGTCGTGGAGAAACATCATTCTATGAAACACTGATATACAGTGAATGCCGAAAACTACTGGGACTTTATTTTCGGTGAATCCCAAAATCTATTATTCTCGAGAGGTGGTGAATGCTTTTAACGCTACTTCAGTGGGGTTTATTTCGACCACGAATACCCCATATTTTCTAACCCAAACACATCACTGTTGGTTATCCATAATTCATTAAGTGAACAAACATCAATTGACAATTCTGAAGCTACGATACGTAAGTGTTTTCTTGACTCGTATGACGCCAAGGTCGACGAAAATAACTATACCATACCTATTTACATTGAAAACAATAAATAAATATCCGTATTTGATTCTTTAAACGTGTTCAAATTGTTTGTGTAGACTTGGCAACAATGCATGTATTCGGTATAGTGATAGTTTAGCTGGTCGATTGTATGAGAGTCTACGGGTATACCCAGATACAAGATTTAGTAATAGAGTTAACCAGTCCAGTTTAAAGAGAAAGTAGGTTTGATAATAAATAACTGGTATAGTAAGGTTTCTTATATGGAAGGTAGTTTTGTGATACGAGATTCGTTAAATCACAATTCAGAAGATGGATATAATATGATATTCGAAATAGTGGACATAGACTGGTTTGTTTGGTTTTTTTAATGAATTCAATAATGAATCTGAAACGGATGTATATGTAATTAATATGGGATTTCTTATACTATGGGTAGATATGAGAACTCTTGTGAAATAGGTACCGGCTGTCTAAAATTTCCGAACTGTGAGTTGAATTTATATATATATATATATTTTTGAAAACCCAAACAGATTTTTGATTTGATGTTGCTCAAATTTGGCAAATTTTTAAATCAACCATTTTGAGGAATACAGTAGAGATATTCTGAGATATTCTCAAGTATTCTATTTGCAGAGTCTCTGTTCTAAATAAAATATTTCTACTCGCCAACCTTCTAAATATGTAGAAATTTCGAAATCGAATGCGTACTTCTATACCTATACAGAATTCGATTTACAACACAATAAGAAGCTACATACCTAGGTATGAATAAAATAAAAACTTGTTTCAAGACACAGCAATAATGTGTCAACATATTTTTACTAATTTTATGGAACATTAATTCATTTTGACCTCCCATCAAATGTGTTATTACGATATTTATTGTGGGCGGAGAAGTATTAGATTATAATATTATAAAAAAAAACAAAGTATTATATTTCAAAATATGTTTTTACATCACGGTCAACTCTATATGCTACTAGTTTTTAGAAACATGATATATGTCTATAAAAAAAGTCTAAATCCTTGAGTAAGCTTTTATTATCTATGTATACGTTTTACATATCAACAGTAATTGTAATAGGATTGAGATTTCTACGTAAATTACTAGGAAAAACATGAAATATGGAATTAAAAAATATGGCTGAAAGTGGAGGCAACAAATAGATTAACATTTAAGCAAAAATTAAGATTATTAAATTTTGGGATTATTGTATTCCAATACTCTATGTACTTTTTAATACAAACTCCATTTCGCCAACGAGCCAGGTCGGAAGAGCTCTCTCTTAGGTGATGATCCCACTTTTAGTACTTTATGTACAATTTATTTTTCTGACATCTACTTTATTATGGAGTAAAACACTGTTACAAGCACTCCAAAATAGTTAATCAAGTTCAACTGCTCTTGTATTTGTATCGGCTACTGATGGAAATGGAAATAAAAAAAAATTGGTACATATATGGGATGAATATGACAGTGAAATCAGTATACTGGCTGGAATTCGTGAAGTGGATATAAGTATTTGAACGAAAAAGAAGTGTAGTTTTAAAAAACAATCGTTGCAAGTTTACAACACAACCTTCAAGTATCTGCCTTGTTTTAAGGGTCCTGTACATCTGCAAATTCACATTTCATTACCCCAGAACATCAGTACAGAGCTATTTTTCTCTTTTGCTGTATTACTTTGATTTCTAATATATTTATTTTGATTTAAAAATATTTCTGAAATAAAATAGATAATAAACAATATGTCCCCCTAGCTGGAATCATATGGAAAACTTTTTCATTATTAATTTTAGGAAAAAAAATATTCTTCATAAAAAGTTCTGCATTATCTAAAGCCTAGAATACAGTCATCAAATATCAAATTTTTCAGTCGTTTCTAACATTAATATGATGTTTGGTGTTTGAATGTATTTTATTATTTTGCAAAATAAATGAATATATGCACTTATTACACGTTTTAATGCAAGATTATTGAAAAACATGGAAAACCTAAAAGATAATTACCTATGTGTTTCGTAATCACAAGAGATAAAATGTTCATTCAAAATTCAATCATTCATTAGTAAAAAATAAAATAATTTGAAGTTTCAATTTAAATGAATGTAATAAGATATTTAATCGTAGTTTTTAATTCTGATAAACTTTTTTCAGTAACATTTTTCGATATTGTCAAATTTAAAGGTATACTCTACTCCTGAATGAAAGTAATATTTTTTGACAAACTTCGTATAAGACTAAAAAAATTTGATATTTGATGACTGTATTCTAGGTTTTAGATAATGCAGAACTTTTTATGAAAAATAACTTTTTTTCCGAAAATTGGAAATAAAAAAGTTCTCCATATGATTCCAACTTAGGGGGACATATTGTATATCTCTTAAATAAATATATATTGAAATATTATGTATTAAAGGATAAAAACAATTTAATTTGTTTAAATCTTCATAAGTAGGTACAAGTTAAATTAAACATTAGCTCAAATATAATAAAGATTTAAACAAATTAAATTATTTTATTTCATCCTTTAGTATGGATCAAGTAAAAGCCTCATCTATTCAATTATTATCTACATATTATTTTGATATTGTATCCCTCACGACAACATTAAACTTTTCAAAATTCAACACTTTAAATATCGACCATATCTATTACGACATTTTCTAATTTGTAATGTTTCCAATTTACCTCCGATATTTGACATAATTATATTTTATTAGTAAATCGGTTTCTATTGATTTTAAAGAAATATCCCTCAAGGTTCTGTGCAGAAAGTAAACAAGATAACCTTGATGTAATAATCCAACGCTAATGAAAATGTTAGGCGAAAAATAACAAATTTTATCTACCTAAAATATCTAGTATATTAACGTATTGTGTTTGTTATGTGAGGCGATAAGTGTGAATAAATAATGCGACTAATTTAACTAACTACAGAATGCCGTATATATATATACCGTAATTAGGTGATAAGGTGTCTACAGTGCATCTCAAAATATACGTACATTAGACTGGTTGACAGTGTCCTTTCATTGGAAATCTATCCAGGACGAATGAAAATTATGTTTTAGGGCGAAATTGATTAAAAATATATTTAAAAAAAAATTTTACTGGAAATTTTTGATAAATTAAGTGAAAAAAAATTGGTACGTTTTTTTTGCAAATATCTCCAAAAATGTTTGGGGAATCTAAAATTTGAAAAAAAAATCCTTGAAGAGCAGAAATTGTTTTGAAAAATGGTCCACCATCCGTAACTGTACCAACCATGTTTATAATTTTGAAGTAAAAATTGGGCTAAAAAGTATTCTCCTCGAAGAGAGATGCAATAATGCAATGGGGTGTAGGCTAGGTCGCAAAAAATCAACAAAATATAACGCAGTCATAAAATTGTGGTCGCCAAGACTATGCTAACTTTGAGAAAGTATTAAACAATGGTATCAATATTATAGTCTACTACTTAACAAAATAAAGGTAGAAACTTCAGAAAAAATAAAATCACCTAAAACTAGATAGGTACGTTCAACATCATATACCTACTTTTGGAGACGCTTGTGACCAGTAGTACCGACTTTCCTCAAAATACCGGACATTGTTGTGTCCGGTATGACCATTTTTTTGTTTTTACTGGACAGGCCTACAAAATACCGGACATCTGGCAACCCTATTTGGAACCAAAACTGGAAGCAGTTATTCCACTCGTGCTACTCCTTTTAAAATACAGTGTTTGAAGGAGTTAACTGTGTCTTCCGAGGACTGTAACCTTTGACCTCGCATTTCATTTTTAATGTTATAATTCGAGCTGTGTTGGAACTTGAATTGTCTTGGTGGAGGATCATTCCTCTTTGTGGCTTTTGATACAAATGTCGCCACCATCTTTTTGGAAACACTTCGAGAACGGATAACGTCGGATTTGGTTCATTTGGGAACCCCAACAGCTGACTGACGTTTATTTTCGGGTTCATAAAAGTAAATCCAGGATTATATTATATTTCAAAATGATATTATATTTTAAATTATAATTATATTTTAAAATAAATAAACTATAATTTAAAATAAGCCTTGAAATGGAAGCATTTTTGCATGAGTTGCGGTATCCTCCTTGCAAGAACAAGTTACCCTGTTACGAGGGCTTTCCAGTCCAGAAAATAACACCACTGATTCAATATTTTTCGTCGCATACCCTCAACTTTCAAATTTATAAAAGGTATATTCTGAAAACTTTTGTGTATAGGTACTCATTACAGTTGACTATCGAGCAATTTTCCAACATTCAATATAGAATAGTTAAATTTCTATTCCAGAATTTCCCGTTCTAAAGTACACGAACCATTATCCTCGGTATCATAAAAGCTCTCCGATGCGAACTAAAATGGGACGATAAAAGATATAGAAGCGAGTCCTCGAACAACATACAACTTTTCAGTCTGACTGTCCAATAATATCTACAGTTAGTCAAACATTTCTTCGTCTTGTACTCGTATTTTGTTTGCGATGTATAGAGAAGAATCAGTTTCGTTCCCATCGACCCGGGAATTTTTTTTCTTACCATCCCATTTCGTACTGTGGTGCGGCAGGGAAGGAGCTTAATTGCCTTTCGAGATTATGACGGTCTAAATATAAAACGGTCTTAGGAACGAATTGTTTTTTAAAATAAAAGGCACAAGTAAGGGGTTGGAAATGTATCCAGTGGGAAATTTTTAAGAAGCTGCAACTATTGGCAAATATAATACTGTTGTCAAAAATCAATATAGGTAAAGGGGTTATCTTTTTATCTAATTTTTGCTGAATATTCAATTATTTATTGTTTTGTGTTGAAAAGTATGACTTTAATGTATACCTATTGTGTCACAAGGGCAGGAAATGAGCTTAGTAGCAGCTGACATTTAAGGGTTGCTAAAGCGGTTCCTGTATGTGCCACACAACTGTTTCGCCTACCGAATAAACCAAAAAATGAGATAATATACCGTATACTGACGTTTAATTAAAAAATTCATGTGAAACGTCAGTCATCAAGTGTCAAATGGTGAAAATATTAAAAAATCGTGGCGTTATGAATTTTCAACGAAGGAACAAGCCAACATTGTAGCCACAAAAATCTAATGACAGATGAGAAAACAAACATTTAATTTTCACTAAAAATAAAATTTTAATATTTTTAATCTATTTATTTGAAAAAATTTCGTAAAATTCTTAACGCTTACTAATAAGATTTTCCCTTTCTAAAATATTCCTTCATCTACTAAATCAAATTCCATTTATAAAAGTACAATTTAGAAACTCGAATTTCTGCTGGAAATATTTTATATCGAAAATAAAAACAAAACTGCTGTTCCAAATTCACGGAGTTTCTAGGAAACACCCTTGTTATTTTTCCCACACATCTCCTCCCTTCCTTACACACGTTTACATACAAAACCTAAAACCATTCCACTGGTCGGTTGTACACGTACACCAGCAATGTAAGGATGCCATGCGTTAGAACCGACAACGTCGCACAAATGGGGAGTGCTGGGTCTACCAGAGGGGAGAAACAAGATACGGGAACGGGATTGCCACCGCACCGCAACGGGCAAAATCAATTCAGCAAAAAATAATTCACGCAGGGTTAGGCACTTTTTAAAAATTGGTTAGTAATAGGAATAAAGTTTTTTTTATCAGTTAACCAACTTACTTATCGAATTATTATTGTAATCCTTATTTTGTCATATTAATCCAATTTTAGGTACAAAAACACTCACATACGTATATAAATATATTCCCAATAAACGTATAACCACAGTAATAACCCAAAAATAGAGATTTATTTTCAAATTTATTAACGTGGCATATCAATGCCACGCCCTATACGTTTCAACGTACATTTTTTAACCAAAATTAATCCTGTAAGTCAATTCCAAACGTATCCAACGTTTCAAGAGCATGTCATTATATGATAACACAAAATTCACTTCACTTATTGCTGAAAATATCCAAAGAAATCAGCAACCGAGTGAGTTTATCCGTCGACATTGCTCTGGCTAAAATGTAGTAAGTAAAATGGCAGAGATTTCCACAGCTGCACAAGTTTTATACGTGAAAGTTGCGCATGATCAATACCATTATTTCCCACTCCGCTCCCCTTGTACTCCGAAAGTTTATACTGCGTTACATTCGTCTTTTTTTGTAGAGATGGGAACTTTTTATATATTTGGCACCATAACGTTGGCGCCTATTTCAATATTATACAATATAACTGTTAATCTTATTTTTAAGTTCATGTAACCTTGAAACAAATTCGATTTAGAAATCATATCATGAGAGTACAATCAATGTTTTTAATTAAGACCGAAAATTGTCAGAAATAAATTATTTATATCATCACCTTTGGACATATCTGTAAATTTAACACAACATTTCATCATTTTAATCATTCGTGTAAAGACATAAAAGTACAAAATAATTGAAATGGTATCTACTTTTTAGAATAAAACAAAAATCCATTCTTTTCTTCTTCTTCTTCTTGGATAACTCACTTCCATATTCGTTTTATAACAAACACGTTGGTCCTTTTTAGGAGGAAATGAATGAAAACCCAACTTTTTGTTAACATTATTTTTAGTCCAAGAATGGAATGGAATAGAACCACGAATATAATTTAAAAAAAAACAAAAAAAAGCCAAAGGCAACCTCTAAACTACAATCAAACAATGGAAATCTCATCTAAAATTTGGTTCAGGTTATACAACATTTAATACAAAGAAGTAGTTCAATTATCGCCGCTATGGCGCTTCGAACTTGATTTGAATCCCCAATTGATTAACAAGAAATTTTCCGACGACACATCGACACAATACGTTAGAAAATTATATACTGGCTCGTCAAATATTTATCTTCCTTAGTCAGATTCAGATTCCGCTCTCCTGAGAGTGTATCGACTATCGAGTCCAATCGAGTAGTAGTAGTGTGTGTTTCATGGAGGGGAACTATTTTTTTCTCTCTTGGACGCATAGAATTTTATGTATAAGTGCTCACTGTTGCTCCTATGAGCTTTTACATATGGAAGATACATATTTGCCATACAATTTTATATTCTAAGAGAGAACGGCATATTTTCCCTCCTAGACACACCCCTTCTCTAAACGTTGTATCTCTCTTTTCTTATAACTTCCTCTCAGCATACAAAATGGATAATTTATTATTTACCGAATCTCTATACCTATTATGTTTGTTTCGTTACAAAATCGCTACCCAACAAACTTTCGTCCAACTTTAATCTGTAACCAGTTAGTGCTGACGTGAATCGTTACTTATTTGTGGTATAATTGATTTACGTCGCTCTTCCGTCTCCTTCTAATGGATTTAGAGAATAATGAATATTTCAATTTATTTTGTATATTTCCTATCGATATACGTTATTATTAATATGGAGTTATTTCATTACCAATAAAAACTAACGCCAACGTACCTATGAACTGCAGTAGAAACTGTGCTCGATTTCACTTTGACTCATGACTTTAGACTCCGTTTCACATAAAAAGAAGCCACTTGAGTTGCAGTATTAAGCGCGAACTTGTTCTTGCTGTCAAAACCAGCCGCCATATTGTAAATTTGACATTCGATTTCAATTCAGTAGCGAATTTTCACATTTTGTCGGCCTTGAATGTGGAAAAGTTTTTTAGTAGGCATGGTTTTAGATCAAATAAAACACAACACTCACAGATAAACTAGCTAAGCGTCTTAAAATGATCAAAACTCAAAAATATTCGACAGTAAATGATTGCTTCAAACACAACTTCAAATGTCAACAATTTAATTGGCTGGATTTCTGCGCAGGTCGGTAGGCAAACTTCAAGTGGCTTCATCTTATGTTAAACGTAGTCTAACGTTAAATGAGTTAACCAGGCCTTTGTTGATTAATACTTACAAAATTAAAATTTAGATATAATGTAATGTGTAATTTATATCTTCTGTATGTTCCCTCTGGTGTACAGTTGTCAGAAGCAAACATGAGCCCCGAAAAATATGCGAACTAAAATAAGGTCATCGCAAGCAGCCAATCTAGAGCCAATGTTAACGATTGTCCATTAGTAATTGTTAAATATAATCGAAATAATATGACCGAGTGATTTCATCAACATACATCATTTTATTCATTGTGTATCAGTGTTGTCAATGCGAGGATGATTATCCGATTTTTAGACAATTTCATATTTTGTTGCTTTCCAAACTTGACCCTTCTTTTTCAAGACATTAATACAGTCATGTAATTTGAAAATATAGACATTCAGGGCAAACGGTAGTTTTAGTTTGGGTCCAATATTAATTTTTTTATTAATATTTAGAGTTACATATTTAGCAAGTTTGATTTTGTTTACATATCTCTTAACAGTTGACATTTATGGTATCGATATTTGGTTATCGATTCAAAATATCGAATTGTTGCTACAAAAATACAACTACAACGACATGAACACGCCCACCAGGGCTCACGTTTGCTTCTGCCAACTGTATTAATTACCTATTCTTTTTGTTGATTTTTTGGGGGTAAATAAACCACAATCCTTATATTCTGAGATAGGTACTAAGTCATAAGGCCATATTGCGAAAATATCGTCTACCTATGTTCGCCAGACAATTGGTTTTAATTTTTGATTATTTACTATAGTGTATTTTTATCATATTGATAGCTGAAGAGATCATAAATTCAAAAACGTGTCTGAAACACTTCAGGGTGATTCAAAGAATTAAACAGAATTGTAAGCGCTTCTTCATGTAAATAGGTGTTCAGTTATAGTTTGTCTCAAAGTGTATCGTCTTCAAACTATTTTTGAATAAAAAATATTTGATAAAATTGGTGAGATGGATGAGCCCATGGCAAGAAGGAAATTCTGTTCATAAAAATCTCTATTGAATTGAAAATTTGTATAATATAATGACTTGGGGAGTTTTATTCCGAAAGAGAAAATTAATCGGAAAATATTTTACCTTGAAGATTGATATTTTGTTTTGAGATTATTTTGTTTGTGAGATATTTTGTTTTGTAGATATTTGATCTTGAGCATATTTAGACCTGGAGATATTTTGTTATCGGGATATTTAGCCATGGGAATATTTTATCTTGGAACTCTTTTATCTAGTGGATATTTTTTCTTCATAATATTTAGCTTTAGTGATAGTTTATTTTGAGGATAATTTTTTTATTTTTTTTTATTATACATATAATGCGCATCAATCCCTAGGATTATTAGCGCTCAACAAAAATTACAGATTAACATTAGTTACAGAAGTAAGTGAGACATGGTATTAACCTAAATCAAATTAAGTACATTATTTCTGAATTTACTGTAATATTAAACTATAAAAGTAATAATAATAATAAACGTCTTTTATTGGTACAACCAACTATAAAAGTAGATCATCAAATTTATTATTTGAATGGATTTCAAAAAGTCCATTAGCTGAGGCACATCAGTTTTCACCAAGTGCCTCTCCTATTTGATCGGGGATGTTATGGATTTGCTTCTGTAGTCACATTCCAATAGCACGTGACTTGTTGTCAGAGGCTGATTGCAGCTGTAGCACACTGGTAACGGGGAGTGGGACATAAGATAATTTTGTCTTGGTAGAAAATATGTAAAAAACAACATTTTGAAAAACAATAAATGCGTACAACACTGCACAACCTTTAAATGGAAATTCATATAAAAAAAGAACAGAAGAAATATGTATTCTTAATTTTATTTCATATTGTTACAGGTATGGCCGCGTGCAAAGTGTCAAATTGTTGCCCAGGTGCACTGAGGAGAAGACGGGGGGCGAGGTCACGATGGCGTGCACGGTGGCGTTCATGGACATCAAAAGTGCGTCCAAAGCCCACAACTCGGAACTTAAGATAGACGACAGGACCCTCAATACCGAATATTATGAACCTGCCGCCATTCCGTCCTCTGCCTCACCGCAGACCAATACTCCCTCCCCATATTCTACATCCCCTGGTTCGACAAGGTTCCCCAACGGTCATGGGTGAGTACCAACAACTTTCCATCATTGTCTTACAACTAAATAAACTTATATCTATAATGTGAAAATAGCTTTTTCCTACGATCACATAAGAAAGTGACATATATCGCACTGTCTAGTTCAATGGAAAGTGGCCTTTATTCATACGCGTACGGAAAAAAACTTATCCGTACGTGTACGGATAAAAAAGCTGTCAAATGAATTTTTATTAAGATTGACCACTGGCAAGCTGTCAAATATATAATTTTTAATTAGATTTACACATGTATACTTTGGCTGAAACCGTGAAAGGAATGCACTCGAAAACATTCGACATTGCCACATTTAACTATGAAAAAACTGAAGTGCTTACTATGTAGTGATAATAATTAGAAAAGGGTCTTTTTATTATCAACAATATTAAAAATATGATTAAACGTTAATTTTATAATGTATTTGTTTCCTTGGATTTATTCTATTAACATTATTTTTTCAATTTATGAATATTTAAAGATGAACACTTTTCCAAATATGTTATGGGCTTTTTGAAGCTCTGGCAGCGTTGTACGAAAACCATAATGACCACACCCCCGAATTACATAATTGGTGATTTGTATCGACCAGCTGGCTTCTTATTGGCAAGCGCGTGCGTGAGATCTTCCCTCTCACTTCGTCAGTTGACTGATATTGATTTATCCAGTGGCGTTATTACTGTCAGTTACCTTTGTATTTTCAGTTTTACTTGGTAAAATAGGTACCGTACGCCACTTGTACGTTTGACAGATAGGCGCCATGTTTTTCCTCGCCTCTTACCGATCCCGTACAGCTTCAGATAAACTTGCCAAACTATAATATCTAAATTTCAAGCGATCTATTTGAAAAGTGAAATTTTTGTCATTTTCTTGATTAAAAAAAATTTAGGGCGCGGTCGAGGATCGAACCCGCGTACTCTTCGTCAGAAGTCCGATGTTGTACCAACTAATCCAAATCCCCTGTTATAAGAGTAGGAAAATGTAATCATCTTGAAAGGTATTTATGATAAGTATGTATGAAGTATGATAAACAATAATAATTTCACTTTCAATTTCTATAATTATCCCAACAATTAATAATTGTAATAACCTACCTATATTATATAGTTACACTACTTGAATTTTTGTCACTAATGATAGTCATTGTTAATTTTGAAATCAATTATGTTGACTTTAATTGTAACATTTTGTGTATTAATATGTCAGATGTTGATTACACATTATTTGGTGAAATTATCACATGATCGTAGGAAAAATACTGTACATTACTCGTGCGAAAGTGATTTTTCACACTTGTGTGATTGTCACACTCGGCTCATGCCTCGTTTTACAATCTTTTCCACTCGTGTGAAAAATGTCACTTTCCGCTCACGTTATGTAATATACTATTACAATAAACTTTACATTCTTATTATTATAAAAAATTATTAGATTTATACCTAGTTGAAAATAATATACTTATAAGATTCAAGATTAAAAGTATCAAAAAATAAACCTAAAGCTTTAATCAATTTGGTCAGAGATGGCTGGTCTATAATGCAGGAACCTCTTATTGCAGCAAATATCATACAGTTGGCAGAAGCAAACGTGAGCCCTGGTGGGCGTGTTCATATCGCTGTAGTTGTATTTTTGTAGTAACAATTCGATATTTTGAATCGATAACCAAATATCGATACCATAAATGTCAACTGTTAAGAGATATGAGATATGTAAACAAAGTCAAACTTGCTAAAAATGTAACTCTAAATATTGATAAAAAAATTTATATTGGACCAAAACTAAAACTACCGTTTGCCCTAAATGTCTATATTTTCAAATTACATGACTGTATTAATGTCATGAAAGAGAAGGGTCAAGTTTCTATGGGTAGCAACAAAATATGCACTGGTTATAGTCCAGTGTTGCCGATGCAAAAATGAAAATTACCCGAACTTACTATTCAAATTATCAGAATTTGTCAAAATTACCAAAAGGACACATTGGATATCTAAATAAAGTCTTCGACCCCAGTCAATATGGAAAATCCCCAAAAACAATAGCCATTTTATAATATAAACTATTGGATCCAAATTAGTGAAATTGTCTAAAAATCGGATAATCATCCTCGCATTGACAACACTGATTCAGAATGAATCAAATGATTTATGTTGATGAAATCACTCGGTCATATTATTTCGATTATATTTAACAATTACTAATGGACAATCGTTAACATTGACTCTTGATTGGCTGCTTGTGATGACCTTATTTTAGTTCGCATATTTTCCGGGGCTCATGTTTGGTTCTGACAACTGTATACAGATTGTGAAAAGTCTATTCGTGACATACGATTTACACAGGTACGACCCATTTTAACCGCTGTTGCCAAATGTACTTATCTGTTAAAGATATTGCCAATTTTTGTTGGCAACACTGTTCAATACCAATCATTGTTAAATCGAAAGCAGTACCTATATAGATTTTATTTATTGCAGATTGTGATTTGTACATTTAGTTTCTTGAACTATAGTATTTTATTCAAGAAAAAATTGTTGTATTCTGTGTATTTTTATTTTTAAAAATGTTTAAAATTGCAAAGCGCTTTTACACAGGGTACAACAATGTTGTCATGTGTACTCAGCTATAAAGATATTCACCTATAGTATTTTATTCTTATTTGTGTTGATCTCACTTATTTTAAAAGTCAATAATTATTACCAATCTCGATTCTCTCCCACTAAATACGTTTAGGGCCGGTTTTACAAGAGAGATTTATACTAGGTATAGTTATACTGGGTATAAAGTTATACCAAAATTTATACCTAGAATAAAATTAGTTGGTTTTACGATGCTTTTTTACATCGGTATAGCAATTCTTACTCCAAGAATTGCTATACCGGTGTAAAAAAGCATCGTAAAACCAACCAGTTTTAAACTAGGTATAAATTCTGGTATAACTTTATACCCAGAATAACTATACCTAGTATAAATCTCTCTTGTAAAACCGGCCCTTAATCCCGTGTTAAAAGTCAAATTCAAAATTTATTCCTTAGAAAGTACCAAACATTCTAATCTAAGCTGGCAACGCTGCTTTCATATCAGATGCTGACTACCCACAATAATTATTCTTCTCTCTCTTTCAAGTAGTTTTTCTCACATTTTCCTTGTCTTACTTGTGTAAATCGTAAGTAGCGAAAAGACTTTTATTTTAAAAAGCAGTGGTTAAAAAATTATATAACAAACTGACTACGTTTTAAAATTATGCTCTCATTCAGTAGCTTTTTAAAACAGAAAATATGCAATTACTATTACGTTTTTAGAGTATGGTCATAAATATAAATCACCCAGTATAAAAAATACATTAGCGCAACAACAAACAAAAGCTTTAGGAATATGGTAATGGCTTTTTTTATATAAAACAAGCGACCGTAAAAAAATGATGACTATAATGATAGCGTGAATATAAAAAAATAGAATATCCGGTATTGACCTGATGCATTTTTTAATGAACGTTGTACTGTTGTTAAAATTCAGACAATAGCATTACAGTTAAAATAGAAACAGATGGACTAGTATTATACTAGTGCTTAGCAATAATTGAAGTTTTGACATAAATAGAACAAATGAACGAAATATATCTATAAATAATATCCCTAAAAATTAGTTTTTTCACTACTAGCTGTGAAGTTGACAATTATTACTTCTTCTAGCCAACAGGAGGAGTTGAATGTCTCTATTAGTGGTTAATAATTTTTTTTATTATTAACCTAGGTCAATAATGGACAAATGCAAATATTTTGAGAATTCAGGGATAGTAGTTCAACAAAAACTTGCACAACATAATTTTGTGTACCCAGAAGATTGTCTTTAACATATTTGCTGCTTGAAATTACCTATCAAGATAAAATTATTTTAATAAAAATGCCATTACTTTTAAATTTGCGCTCAACTAAAAATGACTGTTGACATAGTGAGTACCTACGTTCATAATATATCGAAACTGACGCTTCTCGTGGTGGTTTTGTGAATTATTTTCAATTTTTAGCTAGTAGTGGAAAAAAATGTATATACACTATAGTGGTGAAGACATTCATAAACCTCGCACCTTATTCCGCTCGGGGCAAAGCCCATCGCGAAATAATTTTGTTGCTCGGTCAATAATAATAGTCTGCACCACCTTAGTGTATTATATACTATTTCATTACTATTGCGTGTTTTACGATTCATGATAAAAAATAAATTGAATCGATTCAGCATTTTCAACCTAATCAATCATTAAAAGTTTGTATTCAAATCACATTACAGTTAACAATAACGATAACGAAAGAGCCGAAGAAACAGCAAATATTTAAAACTGTTAAGATAAGATAATATAAATATGAGGATTATGTGCTTCTATGAGCCTCTCCACGATCTTTGCAATTCTAATGTGTGTGCCCACGTGTTGTTCTATATTTTCTTGTATAGATTCGTCCTTATTACTAGAATGGCAAACCTGAGGTCCTCCATATACAGGGAGGGTTATGGTCTTTGCTTCCCCATCATTGAAAACCTCAGGCTAGTCAGGCCTCTGCAGAAGTTTTCTCATATTCTTGGCATAACCTGCAAATGGTTGTGTCTGCCAATTCATATTATGTTTGTTAAGTCTACAATGCTCTGCCCGGAGCCCAACTAGGATCATGATATTGTTTTCTCATTCTGGCTCAGTAGATACTGCTTGAAGAACTCTTTGGCCTGTCTCATTCCTTGCGCCTTGTTCGAGGCTGCTTTTTTGTCCAAGTACTGCTATTTGTTTTTTGCAGCTTTTTCAATTTGCAACAGAAAGGACTTGGGCCAATGGAAGCATAACGTGATCCTTCACGGGCTAGTGAGTCTGCCTCATAATTGTTTTTGTGTTCTGAGCGGCCTGGCACCCAGGCTAAGGACAATCTATTATGGCTGCCCAGCTCTTGTTGCAGCACTAAAAACTAACTGATAGTATGGGTGAAGTTTCCATTTTAAGCTCGATTTCGAGAGGAACGCTTTCTTATTGAACGAATAGACCATTCCAGACCAACTAATTTTGACAAGTCGGCCATATTGGGATGGCACTCCCGATTACCTCGAGTTGAAGTTTGTGTGTTTTTGCATGTGCTGTAAGTCAGTTGGTTGTCAGACAGACTTTGTAGAACAATGTCCAAGTAATATATATTTTATTTGAATAATAAAAATTTTACACATGGCGCAGTCAGTAAACTGTCTCTAAATTGAATTAAATAATAATTATAATGCTAGACGACGAAGAAAAAGGCAAACAACAGCTGAGTTATGTGAGTCGAAAGCAAAAGATTTAGGTGCACATAAAAATAATGAAATAGTCACCTCTCTTAGTTAAAACAGCTATAAATCGAAAAAAGGTAACTTATCTCTTGCTCCCCACATTCCACATTTAACAACACTCCAAAACGATTGCATTTTAGATCATTTCAAAAACTTTTTACCAATTAAAGTCTTAGTATCATAGGTTGTTTATTTGTAAACAATAAAAACTAAATAGAATATGAATTGAGGACCCACTGCAATATGGCCGACCTGACAGTGACGTCATTCTGGAATGGTCTAAAGGCTGATTTAGTCTGTCTTACTTACGGTCTTACTTCACATAATTTTGACGAGTTACTGTACCTGTTAGAAAGCTTGATTCAGCATCAAGACACTGTGACGAGAAAGGCATTACCAGCAAAAATAAAATTAGAAGTGACATTGTCATTCCTAGCTACTGGAATGTCTTATCGAAGCCTGAGTTATATGTACCGTGTTTCCAAACCCTCTATATCACAATTTATACCCAAAGTATGTCACAGATTCCATAAACATTCGTGTTCTCGGTAAAGTTGAACCAACTTAAACGTTTCTAATTTCTATTTCATTTAGTTTTCGGGTGATCTTACCGCTGCCACTGTTAACTTAACAGAATGCGCCGACGACTGGCACAACGTGTTTAGACGTTTCCGCAACACTGGCTCGGGTGTTAGGGGGGTCGCGGGTGAGGGCTACGGGCAGCAAAAATAGACAAGCTCTCTATTTGAGACAGCACTGTCTGATAGCGCTGGACTGGCCCAAAAAAGTGTTTACAAGGGATCCACCATCACGCCAGTGCTGGCACTGCTGGCGTTCCAGTGAGACTGGCGCCAGCTACTGGATACATCTAAATCTTCCTATAGGATGGATAGACAGTTGAGTATCTGGAAGATGGAGGAAGGGGGAGAAGTGTGCAGCGCGGGTGTTTGAAAGAGCTCGCAGAGCTCGTATATAAAATATCAACGATAACGCATTTAAGAAAACTAATAATAATATATCAAATAAAGGAGATAGGTGATAAGAAAGGGAAAAATCTAGATGAAATAAAAAAATTAGCAAGAACAGGAAGGGTTGGGTACAAGAGGGACCGGAATTCTCGTCCGTTATCTGAAACGGCAGAAGGAGAAGAGAAGAATAAGAAAAAAAATTGAGTACAATAAGATCAATGCACGTACTTTTGCAACAGTAAATGTATAACACAATTAACATCCTACGAAGTGTCGCAAGCTACCTAAAACGTAATGTCGCATTGTACGTGTGGTCGTTGGTTATTTATAACTAACTCGAAACTATTTGGACACTCCTAGTATTTTTTTTTTCATAAATATGACGGCGCCTACGGTACGAGTACGAGATCGTATATTTATATTTGAACTCTCGTGAACTACAATTATGAAAAATAGGCAGGTACTCGTTCGATTCCGTGAGTACAATTCTCGCGATAGAAAAATTAATAAGTAGGTTTAAAAATAAAAGATATATCGTGTAGTGGGTAGTTAGTATCATGTTAGAGAGTTGTAATTAGGTGTTTTGTTTCAAATTTTTTTATTGTCCTATAGAAACACGAGATCTATTTTGTTTCTATTCTTTTTTTAATGAGAAAAAATGGAATATATGAAGCAGATTAGATAAGAACGGGGAATTTTTGAAGAGGCTAGTCATTCATGTAATCCTATTAATCTTGAAAATGCTATAATATATTTCTATCATATTGATAGCACGATTTCAGACACGTTTTTGAATTTATAATGAGCATTGAGCTCTTCAGCTATCAATATGATAAAGATACACTATAGTTTGCGTTGCACAGCTCCATAAGTATTTCTTAAACTAGTTAAGGAGGACTTGATAATACAGTACATTACATTTGACGCATGTGAAAGCTAACTGTCACTTGATACTAAGCAAAAACTGAAAACTCTCAGTGTTGCCATGTGCGCAATGCGTAAGCAGTTCCTTACTAAGTAAAACTTAGAAACTGCAGTGGGGCAACAAACGAAAATCTTAAAGTTAAGAGCAGCTCACGAAAGGCGCGTTTAATTCCCAAACAGTGCAAACGGGCATAAAAAACTGGATGGACGATGACCTAGGAGGACAACTCCTTATTTGAGGAACTTATTTATTGATGAATTTGATGTGTTGTCAAAAGCACCTGTAGATACAGCAATGGCTACTAATTTTTGATTGTCAATACACTATTGAATGAAGTATATACAGTTGGAACGATTAATATATTACTCAATTTTATACACGTGAATCTCGTTAAATTTTGTTGATAAATAACTGACACTTCTTTAGGTCATTGACCTTAGCAAATTTGAATTGTATTTCGTTCATTTCAAAGTAGTCCACATAACATTCGAAACACCGTTCTACCGTTGACAATACATGTTGTGTAAAAAAGTAATATCGCTAACGAAACGTCCTACTTACCATATATTCCATTAAAAAAATCAAAATTCTTAATTTTAGTATTAGTTCTAAAATTATAAAAAGAGAGAAATTAGTAACACTTGGGTTCACGAAACATTGCATGCAGAATTGTTGAAAATATTTGAATTTAGATAGAGTACCTAATTTAGTACCTAATTTCCGCGAAAATTGTGTTTGTTGTTATGACTGGAACGTTGGAAGTTTTTGTTTTTATTTTTGACTATTTTACAAATCTACTTGAATTTTTTTTATTGGAACTTTAGTTCTTTACGTCAGGTTATTTTTGAGCGAACAGGGTTCGCGACGCAAAAGATCTGACCGTTACGTTATGTTACGTTGCTTCGTTATGTGCCTTGCTTGCGTGCATGTTGTCTCTCCTGAGTCTCTCTCTCGTTTACGAAGCAGCGATTCATATGCTTCGGCCGGGAATCGAACCCAGGCCGCCCACGTGGAAGGCGAGCATTCTACCACTGAACCACCGATGCTATATTAAAATTCTATGCAAAGCTGGTATTCGCAGTGCTGGTGATCTACTTGAATTTGTTCGGATAAATTTTTACTATTATTTCCATAATTTTTTTTGCGCGATTCATCTTTTTTGTTTATTTACAGCATCGGTTGTCAGGAAGGTAGGTTGTGTTTACTGGTTTCTAAGTTAAACACGTCGGTAAGTGATTTACTTACCGTTCAGACGTCGAAAAGTAATAAATAAAAACAATTTCACCAAAATGCAATATATATTTTAAACTGATCGAGAAGTATAAATGTCACTTTTGACATTTCGTTCATTTCGAAGAAATTTAAATTATTTTATTCGGAATTTATTTCAATACGATCGCGCAAAAAATGGTATAAGCATCTCGAACGTTAAGGGTAATTACAACGTTTGCATGTGTATTCCTCTCGTAAAATTGGACAAAATGATATGAGGATTAAGACTTAAGAAAAAATCTAGAAAATAAAAATTTCTATAAGCTGTAATATAACTTCAAATTGAAAATTTAACAATTCAATTTTATGTTTCCACTAATTTTTGTGTGGTAAACGTACAGTTCTTGAATGTCCAATTTGTATAATGCTACGGTTTCCCTTTTTAAATATACGATGCTGTTATATGTAGATGTTGCCAGTCGGACTCCCTCATGAAGGGTAACGTAACATTATCTATAATAATGAATATTCTGCTAAATATTTCAAACGTCTACCTGTTGTCGTTATTAATATCAAGCAGAAGAATTATTTAAAAATAAAATTAACAATAAAAAAAACTTCTTCACGGGGAATCGAACCCGAGTCTACCGCGTGAGAGTCTGATTTGCTTACTACTCGACCACCGAGGAATATGCAAATTGTTTATCTATAACGTCAGATGTATTACATAATTTTTGCTTAAAAGGAACTAAAGTTCCTACCGTGTGTCTCGCGACACGTTCTACCTTTTTCTTGTTATTTTCTGAAAACATTGGAATTAGAAAATCCCTGTGTATCATAGCAGACTGTTAGTTTGTAGGATATGGAGAAGTTGGAGACAGATGGTATTGGAATGTCTGTGTGTGTTGGTTTTCTATTAACTGAATATTTAAGTTTGTTTTTAATTCTAGTGATCGTTAACCAGCATAAAATCCTCTTATTTCAGTTAAATTTATTCTTTTTTTATACTTTCTATGCATTATAATGAAGAAAGCTAATGGAACATTTAGCCAACGAGATTTTAATTTTAAAATAATGGTTATTGCGATTTAAATGCTTCTAATGTGGGAGTTTCTACGATGTATAGTTGGTTCAGAGATATTTTATACCAGCATAGTGACTGTTGAAGTCTGTCCATTATAGACATGGATTAGAGTATTATTATAGATAAACAAAATGTTATAATAAATAATGTTACTTTATTTTAGTCGTTGAGAACTAAAGTGGCCCAACCCTCAGACAACACTTTTGTGATAAAGTCGAGATAAGTTTTTTCAGATACTTGAAAAAAATTTATTTTGATGTGGGTTATACTATTTTTGAGTTGTTTAAAATCACGTATTTGGGAAATATATGTCTGGCATATCTATCCCACTGTTTATAAAAGCGAAGAATACCAATAAAGAACAGCTTAATTTATCAAAAACCATGTTACAAAATGTTTGGAAACAAATTAATCAAAGTTCATCCACTACATGCTCGAATGTTTTTAAAGCTTCATAACAGGAATAATGGACTGGAGAGATGTGAGTTCCTTCTTTTTCTTAGTTCATATCGGCCTCCCGTTAGGCTACCTTAGACAGCCGTAGACCAGTATAGCACTTGCTACGATGAAGTGATGTTTGCCATACTAATATCAAAATGGAATTTCTGTGCCTTATTTTTCAACTCCTCGTGTATAAACAGGAGAATTGGGTTAAAGTACCTTCAAATTTGACAATATCGAAAATTGTTACTAAAAAAAGTTGGATATGTCGAAGCATTAGTATAAGTAAAAATTAAATTTGTTTGTTTCTAACATTAATATGGTGTTAATTTTATAACTTTTGTTTAATAGTTATTTACGTAGTTAGTGGGATATGGACATTATTAACGCACGCATGTGAAATTTGCACGAAGAGGCCGTAGGCCGAGTCGTGTAATCACATAAGTGCGTTAATAATTCCTATCACTCGTGTTACGTACAAAATTTTATCTACAACTGTTTTTTAGTATTAACCTAGATTATAAAATTGAAAAAAAATTTCAATCCAACTTATTTTCAGTAGTAATAGGTAACCCAAGGACATTGATAATTGTTCGAAAAAATTTTATGACAGATTTCGAAAGCTTGTTGCTTGGAAACAGACCGACGCCGTAGGCGGAGGTCTGTTGCCTACAAGCAACAAGCTTTGAGAAAGTTGTCATAAAATTTTTGAGCATTTATCAATGTCCGAGGGTTATTCGGATAGAAAATTTTTCACCAATTATAGAATTATAACCAAATCGTGACATTTCCAAATATTAAATATTTGAAACTTCAAAATCGAAATAAATCAATAGGTGTGTGTCCATAGCAACGTGAAACAGCCCATGGTCTGTTTTCAGTGTAATGTTGACATGATTGGCTGAGACTGTTCATATGATATAAAATGAAGAAATTTGATTGGTTTTTGGAATTGACAAAAAATTTTCAATAATATTGACTGCAAACATAAGGTACTGTGTATCATTTTCTGTGACCATAGCAACAAATACAAACAAAGCTGTGGAAATAAAATAAATTAGTGATGTCATCAAATTGTCAAAGTTGAATGAACAAAAATCTATGAAAATGAGTTTAAGCGAAGATAATCTTCTTTCGGAAATTGAAAATGCAGCTTCTAGTGTTATTTTAAATATTTAATTCTGGTATTGATATATTTCTAGATTCTTATTATCGCACTGGTGCTGTAATATACGTCATTATGACACTGAAAATAGTGTCAAATCGTACCCGTTACATGACAGTTGTAGATAAATGTATTTTCCCTACGACTTAATAATAACGCACAAATTATTTTTATATATTTAGCTGCATAATGATATAAATTCTTCACACCAGTGAATAATAAAAAGAATTCACTCTCGTTAGCCAATCACATTCCATTATTATCAGAATTCACGCTAAAATTAATTAAAATGAATAAATCAAATCGTCTCTTTAAAACGTCAAATACCCAAGAACGCAAATCACTTCTGACAGCGCGTCGTTAGAAACGTCAAAATAATTATAAAATATTAATTTCACGTATCATAAGAGAAAAAAATGGACAACAGTAGCGATAGTGAATATGTACGCCTCCCGGAATTAATTTCATTTATAAATGTAAGGGTTCCGATTAAAAATATGAGTTACGTATATATATGGCGCGTACGATCGAGGTTCGATCCTCACTGGAAGTTTTTTCTTTTTAGTCGTGGAGAAAGTCTTTTGTCCACGACCACCTAATAATAAGTCAATATTTTACCTCCTAA
>CAJUYH010001028.1:0-53716 GCA_910591685.1 Galerucella tenella
GTTATGTAATTTTGTGTGTTTGTTTTGTGCGCTTTATTTGACTTTGACTGTACTGTATATTAGAAGGCTAATAGCTGGAAAATGCATAGCATGTGATTGTTCTGAAAAGGATGTTATGTTATACGCATACGGAAAGCTTATGAAAATGTTTATTGGAATGTACAGTGTACTATTTGAAGTTCTTTTGTATAAATATTTATATATATGGTGATTGATTAGTGTGATAAAGCTCGGTAGAACTGTTATTATTAAAGATACCTGAAAAAGTGATTCATAAAAATAGTAGATAGGTAGCTTCAAGCTTCATATTTCAAAATAAGTAACAATGTTACTGGGTGCTTCATAACTGGATGTCAGATCAAGATTATGGTTTTTTAAATGTGTTTCTTTTCCGTCAATTTATTGAGAAATTGAACCACAATGTTTTTTTTATTTTCATTTCAACGTTTCATAGCGTTTTTTGTAATATAATAAATCACATTTGAAACTTTCCAATAATTACAAATCCCAAAGGATACAATAATTCTTTGCTACTGCTTCAGAAAGAATTATTTTTTGCTTTTTTTCTATCTGAAGTCGCCGACTTCCTTTTAATTCCCTTGAAGCGTTGCAAGTGCACATACACATGCTAGCAAATGCAATAAATGAGTTGTAAAGATGAGTGAGTAGCTTATATAACACGATCATTGGAAAAAAACATTCAAATAACTCGGTTGCAGCGTAAAAATAAAAAACTTCAATTTCCACGAATTTCATTGAGGATCTATAAATTGAGAAAAACGTTCCAAAAAATATAATATCGCCTATATCTTGAAAATCAGCCCTCGTATCTCACTCACTCTACTCAACGCCATTCGATTCAGCATGAAATTTTCTACAGTGAAAATATTTTTTGTTCCTTCTTAAATGTGAAATTACGATTTCCGCAGCGTCCGAGAATTAGATTCACAACGTCAAGATTGTTCCTCCTCTAAATTATTTTGGACCTCTCGCTTTCAATCCTTTTGGAATATCCTTTTAAATACTCACATATAATTAGAAATCATAAGTTCAGTATCAGTGTCTCCAGAAATTAGTTTGCTATTAATCGATTATGGGTTATTCATATCGAGAGTATATAAAGAGATCGAGCTCTATGTATTTAAATTACTGCTTATGGTTGAGGGCGCTATGCCCCGAACCAGAACATCTGACTGTAGAACAATAACAGCCAATCATAAAACTCGAGTTCACGTTGATTCATTGGTTGCTAGCTCCTTTGATAGTTCGTGGTTCAGGTGTGCGGTATGCGAGGTTAGGAAGAAAATTCGCTTTCAAAAATTTGGGAGATTTCGATGGAAATTTTGTCTGTTCTGGCAAAAAATTATTGCAGAAGTATTCCATAAAAGATCAGATACCAGATTGGCTTTAGAGAAAATGCTCAACTATTACTACATTCACTATCGAACCTGAATATACAAACTTCCAGACTATGAAGAAAACATAGTGCTGCTATTTTACTAAATCGTTTTGAGGTGTTTGGAACTGTGGTTTTCTTCAAACTATATGAAATAATGTGTCATAAATATTTGCTTTTATTCTTTAAGACTACCTCCTAAGTGTGAACACCACAAGTAAAAGTTAATTACAGTTTCATGCCTAACATTTATACCTCAACGAGTAGGGCTCTTCACTGTCCTATTTACTTTACAATCTATATGTGCTGTTACAACGATCATTTAGCAGCATTAAATCAAACAAATCTACGTTTTTTAGGTCACAATTGAAGTATTTCTAGTATTTTTTAGTGAGGGCTTACCATAAATCATTGGAGCTAATTGATCTTTTATGGATTTTGGTGTTTGTCTTGTGCGTTTCATCTGACTTTTACTGTTTGACTGTACATCATTTCAACAATACAAAAATCACAATTTACAAACTTATATCCTTGAAGCAAACACAGTGGAAAGTGAGGAATAGTAAAATACATAAGTACACAAAATATTTAATATCCGTAACCGAACTGCACAAAATATTCACTACACTATTTTGAATCCTCTGTGTTTTATCTATTAAGGCCCATCCCCAATCAATTTACTAACGAAGTGGCACTTCGGCACGCGTGCTGGGACAATGACGTTTAAACGTTAGTATCCTCAATTCAATTTCGTGCTGACATGCGTGCCGACTTGGAAGTACAAGCTTGCAAGCTGCAAACTTTTTCGGTGCGTGCCGAATTGTGTCATGCGCATTTAATCATGGAGAAAATAATTTAGGTACCCTAACCCTATTTTATTCTATTATCTTCGTAAACAAACATACATTATTTTCTAATATCGTCATTATATTACTTTGTTGTCTTTGATATGTAGTAACAGCTTTTATTTACAAGAATAATCACAGGTTGAACTTTTTAATTACCCCGTTACCTTAAAATAACAATGAAAATGCGCATGTGCGATAACATTCAGGCAGGCTGAATTGACAGGATTGAGGATGGGTATCCGTTTCGCAGCACGCGTGCTGAAGTGCCACTTCGCTAGCAGATTGATTGAGGATGTAGCTTTAATGTTAACCCAGAAGTACTCAGACTGAAACAGGGTTAGTTTTAACTTGTTTTGAGTATGGAATGCCTCAATGATCTGGGAAACGGATAGCACGATTCTCATAGACTTTGATGTGCAAGGATATTGTTTATGGCCGATATTATAGTGGTATTTACATTGTTGTAAGATCTTCCCTTTTTTATTAATAATCATCAACTTTGTTATTTCAAATGGTTCACACTATATATTTTTCCACCGGATCATATGGTCATCCTGAAGTCTTTATAGTTTTACTGCACCGCGGCTCCTTGAATGTTCTCCTTTATTTTTACCCGACTTCAGTTAAACTATAACTCTGGTGTAATATCGTAGAAGGTAGAAATTGCATTTGACTGATCTATTTTGTTGAAGTCACCTGACTTGAAATGGGAGGAGGAACGTGAGGTCATTTTATAACGAATATAATCATCAGTTTCTTTCGACTTTTCAAAGCTGTTTAATTTCATATTTGTCGTCGTGAGAACAGTTTTCGAGGTATTGTAGTGTAAAAGACTCAAAGCATATACAACATGTTCGAAACTTGACCCAATTCAAAATTCTTTAAAAACTTCATGCTATAATAATCAGTTTCAAACATTTTTAGACAAATATTTCCGAAAACACCAAAATTGAACCAAAAGAATAAAGAATTTTCCCAACTTATCAACCCCACAAAGTTGTTCACAAGCATTTGAGAGTTTCCGAAATCTTCGTGAGTGCGGTAAAGGTGTTTGGCACTTGGAACAAAACAATGAGTATAATGGGGTAGTTTGGAATTTGTTTGTCACAAACTTAGAGTTTCTTTGTTATAGTTAGAGATTGTTGAAACATTTCATATAACTAAAGTCGTCGAAGTTATCTTCAATCAAAAATTGTTGGGATTTAATTGAAAGATGAAAAGGTGTTAGGTATTATTCCAAAAATTATTTTAGTTATCTTGAAATAACCAAGAAAAGAATTATTTCCTGCATAGTAGCTGTGGAAACATTCATTATAAACTCCAGCATGAGGAGAAATTTTCTTTGCTTGCAGTAAAATTTCAAAGGAAAAAATGGGAAATACCTACCAACTAAGGTGAAATAAGAATTCCCAACGTGTTTACCTACGTTTCTGTGCCAAATAAACGTTGCAAATGTATTTGACGGTAAATATATGTACGTGATGGAAATAATAAATCATTTTGAGGAAATTGAGGAAAAACTTCGCTTCATCACCGAGAAACATTCCGAATGTGTAACTGAGGAAAAATGATAAATAATTTCATAGTAATTCAAAACAAATTCACTATAAAATGCCGATAAAATCTAGATTATATCATTATAAATGATGTATATATTTCTGTAAACATTAAGAATAATTTCCTACTAATTTATTTCAATACTTCTCTTTATTAAGGTATGAGGGTTTATCCAACATAAAAACACAAAAACTTGTACCATAATGTAAAATATTCATATTTCCAGAGTTTTGTGAAATATTGATATTATTGATATAAACACCACTTCCTTGTGGCCATATTTATTGTGGACTTTGCGATACCGTAGAAGGGTTCTAGTCCAATGCATAGAATTTTTTTTTATTAGAATTTAATTGCCTCGACAACTATGGTCATTGGCACTATACAAAACACAAAAAGACATATATAAATACATACACTATCTTAAAACATAAAATATGTGAAATATCAATCTAGTTTATATTTTGTGGTAGAGGTTAGTTGTTTTGAGGAATTTCAATGTCTTTGGGATTTCAGCGGTGCAGTTTAAAAGCTCTCTCAGGTTTGGTCTTAGGTCTAGGCGCTTATATGTAATGGTGTAATCCTGGCAGTCTGTGAGAATATGTTTAACGGTTAAAGCACTATTGCAGTGACGGCAGACGGGAAGGTTTTCAGAAGACATCAAGTCACCATGGTGTGGTTGATCCGCAATCGTCTAGTGACAGCAGCTTCTCTCCTGGTTAAGAAATCGAGGGAGAGACAGCCGATTATTGGTTGTATATCGTGAAGGGTTGTTTTGCTGTTGTGCCAAAAATGTTGCCAGGACTCCTTGACGGACTTTTTGAATAATAGTTTTATGTCATTTGGGAGCTGGAACGTTGTTGTAGTGATGGAAGAAGAGGCTTCTTTAGCATGGTGGTCAGCGTTTTCATTGCCAGTAATTCCAATGTGAGATAAGATAAGATAGATGTCATGGATGTTTTGAACTATTGGGTGGTCAGTGAAGATAGTATTGAGTGAATTATTTGAGGAAAGTGAATTGATGGAATTGATATGCCTTGTCTGGCCGTTTCTTCTATAGACAGGTATTACGATTAACAATGACGTACGGCTACCCGGTTTTTTGCTCGACAGTAAAATATGTATTTAATCGTAGGCAAGTTGTGCGAAACAAATGTATCAGTATGGAGATATGGAAAGGTCCAAGACCCGATAAAGTTCCGAAAATATTGTATATCCACAAAAATACCGGAATGCCTGCCTATGATACAAACACAAATACGAGTATCACGAGATTATCAATTCGTTATTACAAATTCTGTCTCCCACCTAGTCTTGGGACCAAGATAAAAGACCCACACACAAGAAGCTTTGAGAGGAATAGACTGCTGCACACGAATGATGCTCCTGTCATAACAAAACAAATACAATGTATATCATGTGAATAAAACAACACCAATAAAATAAGAATCAGGGAATGAATGAAGGTGGGTGGAGAGAAAGAGAGAAAGAGAGAGAGAGAGAGAGAGAGTACAGCAATGTAAATAAGAATAAGAGAATAATGAGTGGACTGGATATTAAATATTTTCACATTTTATCAATTTCAAGAACATTTCAATCTGGGAATTCCCCAAATCCGGAGATAGAACATCACAAAATCTGAGGGAATGGTAGCTATTCAATTGGATCGATAGCTCATAAACAACTCCATGTACAGATGATGCTCTTTTGAAGGAGCTGTTATGGTGGGTGTGTGGCCAGGACATCGGTGGAGCGACATTTGGCACTCACAATTGATTATTTCTCTGTTAAATTATATAAATATTTTTTGGCTAGTATACTTTGGCAAGTTTATCTGAAGCCGTGAAAGAAATGCAGTCGAAAACATTCGATATTGCCACGTTTAACTATGAAAAAGCAAAGGTGCTAAGTATGTAGTGATAATAATTAGAAAAGGGACTTTTTATTATTAACAATATGATTGAACGTTAATTCTTTAATGTGCTTGTTTCTTTGGACTTTTTCTACATTATTTTTCCAATTTATGAATATCAAAAGATGAGCACTTTTCCAAATTTATTATGGGCTTCTTCAAGCTCTGGCAGCGTTGTAGGAAAACCATAATTACTACACCCTCCGAATTACATAATTGCTGATTTTTATCGAAAGATTTCTTATTGGCAAGCGCGTGAGTGTGTTCTCCGCTCTTTCCTGGTCAATTGACTGATATTGATTTATCCATTGGCGTTGGTATTGTCAGTGACCTTTATATTTTCAATTTCACTAGGTGAAATAGGTAACGTACGCCATTTGTCCGTTTATGACAGATATGCGCCATGTTTCCTCGCCTCTTACCGATGCCCCGTAACTTCAGATAAACTCGCCAAACTATAATAGGCATATAATTGCATATAATATTCGTAATATATTTCCAGTTATTTCGTGGAAGCATGCAGTGGCATGCACAACATCTTAAAATTTATTTAAATTGAATTCAGTCGAACAAAAACTGTAACCCAATTATTTTTCACAAAATAAATTCACTTGGCGGGCCATAGGCGTAGCTATGGGGGGCACATGTCACATGCCACATGTCCTCAGGCGTCACTTCAAACTGAAACTAATCATTTTATTTTGAAGTAAGCTAATGTTTTCCAATTACTTCTGCTAAATAGAATTTTAGAGCTTCACAAATATCTTCATTATAATCCTGTTGGCAAGCATATCATTTTGGCGCTCCCATTAAGCATTAAGGGGCGTCATTCTACTCATAAGAAAATGTCACATCCACAAAGTAGGATTGCTGATGGCGTTTTTGTTTCAACAATACGGGAAAACGCCACTGCTCACTGCGTGTTCATAAAGTCAACTATTTTTTTTCAAATTAATTTTTTGCAATCATATAGAGAATAATTAGTCTCTATTCCATTCCACTAAAATACCAGATGCTTCGGAAATAAACCATATAAAACGTGAAATTTAAAAATTATTTTGAGGGCTTCCAGACTCTACCGGTCCCAAAAGGGGCGCAGACTTTGTATTATGTCTCCTGACGTAGATGATCCTAGCTACGCCACTATGGCAGACAAACAGTTCGAGATTGAATAAAAGTTCTTTGACCCTTCAGATATGGTTTCTTGAATGCCGAGGCGAGTATTTATTATTGTTACAATATACTTTCGCGCAAAAACAAAGGTTCTTTTATTCGAACCAAAACAATAAACAAATATAACGTGCTTCGAAATGCGACGTCAGCAAAGCAAAGCAGTCTGGTAATTTCATGCGTAAGATTTAGCGTGTTCATAGCTATTTTCTTGGAAAACAATTCAATTTATATAAAAAATTGCTCATGAAACATGAATGAATATAATAAAAGCTCACAATAATTTTAAGATAAATAATTGAAAAAGCAAAAAATGGAAACATCTAACGTGACATAAAGCTGCACATTCTGGATTTACTGCCTGTTGTCTCAACATACAACATTTTTACTATTACCCGGCAACTTGGGAAGTTTTGTTCTTAGTTCTGAATCGGGCAAAGTTTACAAGCTTATGATTTATAACTTATTGCGGAGCGGAGATATAACTTTATGTCAAATAAAACTATATTCTGACTTTCAAATATTGCAGTATAATAAAACTTTCATCTGAACATCTAGTCACAAAAAATTTAATTTGCATGGCACATTTTATTCAGACGAAATAAAACATTAATATTATGTTTTTGCGCGATCGATCTTTTTTGTTTATTTACAGCATCGGATGATGTGGGACATGTGTTTAGATGCTGGAAGAATGAGGAAGTTTTTAAAAAGTTGGAGAATAAACTGGGAGAGGCGGTGTATTGGGAAAATATGGTGGAGATTATGTTGAGGGGCGAGGAGGAATGGATGGAGATAAGTGTCGTAGTAGAGAGCATGATAAGGGAAAGAGAAGGACTCGCTATGGCATGATAGAGGTGGGAGTGAAAGGAGGAGGAAGATGAGGTAGAGTGTGTGAGGGACCGCCGCCCGTCTTGAAGTATGCTAGGGTAGTGATTCCAAGGCGGGAGTAACGGCGAGTTTGAGGTGGGTTTGGTTGGTAGGCATCTCCGTGGGGATGAGTCCAACACTGTCTGGGTACTGGTTAAGGACCCAGTCGAACATGAGTTTCCCATCTCGGCCCGAACAAAAAAAAAAGCTTCGGTTGTCTGGTTGGTAGGTTGTGTTTACTGGTTTCTATGTCTAACACGTCGGTAAGTGATTTACTTACCGTTCAGACGTCGGTAAGTGAACTACGTCTACATTTACATACATTTTAGTGGTCCTAAATAATATATTACTTCATTCATTACACAAAAGAAACCAAAAAAATAAGAAGATTGATATTTTTTTAATGAACAGAATCGAACAGGACAATATAAAAAGTAATAAATATCATGAAAACAATTTCACCAAAATGCTAATTATATTTTAAACTGATCGAGAAGTATAAATGTCACTTTTGACATTTCGTTCATTTCGAAGTAATTTAATAGTTATTTATGATATAAGTGTTAAAAGTACATTTTTAAGTCACGCATGTGAAGGTTTACAGAATGAGCGGAGCGAATTCTGCAATTTACATGAGTGCCTTAAAAGGTACTTTTTACACGTACCTATATCATACAATATTTGTTCTACAAACGTTCAAAAAATGCAATAATACAGTTTGAATTAAATTTTAAAAACCTTTATTAATACATCCAAAGGAGATAATTTTTAATTATTTAAATTTAAATTCCATTTTTTTGCGCATCATTCCTCCTTATCCACGGAAAATGGTAAAACAGCAGTGCAGGAAATTAATTTGTCAAATTGCACAAATTGTACTATTAATATTAATGTTAATAAATAAAATCTAAATATTTTGACGTTTGCTTTCAAAATTTGACAATTCACTTTTACCAGCAGTGCCATGAACATTTTAAGGCACTCAGTGTCTTAAAGTGACATTTTTAAGGCTTCTATGGAGTGCTAAAAATGGCATTTTTAACACGTTTGTAGAAAAATGATTTTATTCGAAATTCGAATATTTCAATACGATCGCGCAAAAAATGGTATAAGCATTTCGAACGTTAAGGGTAATACCGGTCTCCAGCAAAATTGCTGTCGACCGGTAAACAACCCTTACCGTTATTGATACTTAATATACTATTAATGCACGTGTGGTTTTGTGGTTTTCGTGTGGTGCCGTTCTCTCTTTTTATGCAATTTGCAATTGATTCCTTTTTTAAGAATAAGAATTATGATATACTTATCAATTTGTTCCTTGATAATTCCTATCTCAAACCGTTACTAAGAAATATTATTTTCAATACACCATCTGTTTTGGCAGAAATTCTATCCCTTCCAGTAGTTGAGTATTCCTGTCTCGACTTCTGAAATGGTTCCCATCATTTCTATTGTCTCCTCACCATACATAGGGGGAGCTACTCTCAGACTCACCAAGATGTTTTCGCAATACTTATGGAGTATTAAGTTTGCTTCAAGAGTGCCTTAGTAGTACAGTCTATTTATAATTCATTTAAAAAAAGAATACCTATCTTAGATAGCAGTAATTTAGTATAGAAACTTTGTTGCGATTACAGTGATCTCAAATATATTGGTCAAACTGCATCTGGAAAGATGTTTTCTTTGCTAATTATGTTTCCTTCTCAGACCATATAATTGATTTTGGAGGCAATGTTTCCACCACCATGGTGTATATGTCGTAGGCATAATGTAAATTTAGGCTTTTTATAAATTGCCTAGGCATTTTACAAAAAACCGAAAAAACGCGAGCATAAAATGCATTTTCCGTTATGCCGACACCAATTCAGTCAAATTGATAAAATGCCGGCAAAACAAGAACAGAATAATGTATATCTTGTTATGACTGATTATTCTTAGGCATTTTATAATTGGCCAAAAACGGAGCCGTCAATACGTGAATAGATATAAAATAAATCGACTTTTTTAGATTGAATAGTACATTAGGTCTACAAGAGTTTAGGGACAGACATTAGGAATTGCACCGTGCATTGTTTAGAGCTGATCCGAAACTTGGATTAAAATCGACAAATCTGCCAGATTCTGTAATTAAAGAACTTCGAACAGAAGAGGAACTTGAAGATATAATAAATCCTTCACGAACCATCTACACTAACTGGGAAATAACAGAAGATAATCTTGATTCGGACTCAGAGGGTAGCATTCAACTCTACAGTATTGAAGAAAATGCGACAGAGACTTTAAGTGATAGTAATGTATTTGTTGTGCTTGTAATGAAAAAATTACAGAAAAATATAAATATAGGTAATGCCACAATGCACTCAAATTGTACAATTTTAAGTTCCGGACCATCTTCAAAACTAGATACAAGGATTTGTTCACATTGTGCAATTTATAATAAAATTGAAACTGGTCAAAAAAGAACAGCTGAAAAGATGACTGAGGCATCCAACAAAAAATTTAAGTCGATTGCAATCGGATCATATGTTTATTTATCAGTTCCCAAGGTAGATCGAGGACCTCTCGATTCCAAGAATTTAATTGCAAAAGTGATTGACCTAAAAAATAGCCTCTACAAAGTAGGTACTTCTAAAGGAATTCTTAAAACCTTATTTTCTAGAAATGATATTCAAGAATCCTCAGTAGGTTTTGAAGATGAAATTCCTGATCGACTTATTACTCTCAGAGAGGCAGTTGCATATCAGTCACAATTCGGAGGTCAAGGCTTTCAAAAATGTAGCTGTAGGGCTCGTAGTAAACAATGCAATACAAAAAAATGTGCTTGCTTTAAAAATAACAATGTATGCTCTTCTAAATGTCATGGAAGTTTGACATGCAGTAATAAATAAAGAATTTGTTTCCAATTTTTGGTTATAGTTTTATATTAGCAATAGCGTAGGTGCGCGATTTTTCGAGCACGGTTCGAAATAGAGCAAGTGTTTCAGAGACCAGTTATGCACGAATACTTTACGCCATTTTTTTTATTGGTGCACTTTGAAATTATAAATACAATAAGAAATGGAAATAAGAACTAATAATGTGAAATGGTTGAATTCGTGATGTTAGTATACCTTGCGTTGTCATGGAAATGAGAGAGATAACCTTATTGAGTTCTGAGAATGTTATAGTATATTAAGTATCAAGAACGGTAAGGGTTGTTTACCGGTCGACAGCAATGTTTGGAGGCTGAGCGTAGCGAAGCCTCCAATTTTGCTGGAGACCGGTATTACCCTTAACGTTCGAAATGCTTATACCATTTTTTGCGCGATCGTATTGAAATATTCGAATTTCGAATAAAATAATTTGAATTTTTTCGAAATGAACGAAATGTCAAAAGTGACATTTATACTTCTCGATCAGTTTAAAATATAATTTGCATTTTGGTGAAATTATTTTCATGCTATTTATTACTTTTTATATTGTTCTGTTCGATTCTGTTCATTAAAAAATATCAATCTTTTTATTTTTTTTTGTTTCTTTTGTGTAATGAATGAAGTAATATATTATTTAGGATCACTTAAATGTATGTAGGGCTAGGACGTAGTTTACTTACCGACGTCTGAACGGTAAGTAAATCACTTACCGACGTGTTAGACTTAGAAACCAGTAAACACAACCTACCAACCTGACAACCGATGATGTAAATAAACAAAAAAGATCGATCGCGCAAAAATAATATTAATTTAAACACCATTCCCTCCGATTTGGAAAATCGAAATATTAATATCTCAAACAATACCAACTGTACTTTCCATTTTCATTCATAAAATTGAATATTGTTCGAATAAAGGTTTTGACGTTACAAAGTAGGTACTCCTGTCAGATCAATAATGAAAAAATTGTCATTTAGACTGATTTCGACCCATGATTTAGACTTCGTTTCTCAAGCTGTTGATGTTGCCATGGTAACTTTAAAAAACGCGCGTTTTTCAAAGTTCGATCTAAACACGCTAAGGCTATAAATAGGTAGAATGGTTAACCAATGAAAAAGAGAATATTATAATTTACCCGACCTATTGCCTTATTACCAATCTTATCGAAATAAATAGTAGGTCTCATGGAAAAACGTCTACTTTACTAAAAATTTGATTTCCCAATTTGTTGATGGCTTTGGCATATAATTTTGAGAATTTTTTTGCAATATTTTCTTCCTGTCGCTCTCTCTTTCTCTCTCAAACTACTACGCATCAATAAAAATACATGGAAAGACCGGAAAAATCGGAGAATAAAAAGATCAGGTAATAGATTATTTCGTTTTTCGTCGAGTTCCTACTTTAATCAAAGGTTTCATTTAGAATGCTACAGCTCCATTTGAAGTTCACTTTTTGCTTATTTTTTGCCGAGTCGTCCCATAAGATACTGAAAGTTCTGTAATTGCAAAGCTGTAATAAAGAATATAAACTCTTTACATTTCACTACACCATCGAACTTCAGTATTTCGGACATGAATAGAGACAGTTAACAAAGTTTGAGAGAAATTTACTTGTTGCTTATAAAATATATGTTACACTGAGAAAAGTCAATTCATACTAAAGTTGAATATTCGCGTTTTAATTCGAATCAGTGATTAATTATATTCCAAAAAAATCTGAGTACCTTAAAGTGACAGTGACCTTCATATATGTTTTCATCCAAAATAACCTCAAAAGTTTGTGTATCGCTTTAAATCATCAATATTTGTCAATTAAGCAAATTAATAATTGAATTTTAACTGCTAGGGGGGGTTTCATATCGCAAAGTTTATTAAAGAAGTTAGTTATGGATAACAGCTTGAATTAATGTGTACATCATTCAGTTCCCTCTCTTCAATCGAAAATGTTACATGGGAAAGAAGGACGTTGATTAATGAATGTTTTGAGATGTTTACTTTAGTAGGTAGACTGTCTAGAAAATTAAAGTGATTTTAAATTATTTATAAACACTTCCAGTGTAAATATAAACGACAAAATCGTTTGGATCTTTGGTGTAATAAATATTATAATCTGAAACGCCCGAAAGTTTAATTGAGCCGCCAGTTTATTTATAACAGGATAACATTTTAACAAAAAATGCAATGAAAAATATACAAACACAAATAAGTTGCTTTATCCGACAAAAAATTCACTGAGAGCTTACAGGAGTTTGAAAAATTCCATCTGAAAACACTTAAGTACCAACTTCAAAATTGATAGCACTGGGCAAAAAAATCACTACACTGAGTTGAAAGTGTCAACAAGTTGCATCAAGAATATTTTTCCCTCAATATTTCGTGTTTATCCTTAGCTAGTTGGCATTACACCTTTTTTAAACTCATTGTGAGTATATTCACGAACTAGGATTGCTACTACTTAAACTGTTACATTTGCGTAGAAGGCAAATTCAAAAAGTCATTCACTTTCGTCCCCACCACTAGTTATTACATATGTGGTGGATTTTACCGTTTCACGTTTCACACAACTGTGTTCACTTATCCTTTCATACACTGGAACTTTCTTACGTACAGTACTTTTTTCAGTAGTATTTATGTGTCTTTTCTTCCACTGGAACAGTTAAATGGGTCTGTTCCATTATAACAAATTATTATCACTTGTCTCATCCCATCTTACCTTCTACACTATTTCTTTTATTTCCATCCTTCATTCGGAAAGCTTTAAATTTTTGTATTATCCACACTTACCTAGCACCTTTCATTTTGTGATTCAAGTTTGAATATACTGGAGGTGTAATGAATATTAATCGCGTTCATCGATTGAATTCCGTTTAAATAACGTGTAAAGAATTTCATTTCGTATCAACTTTCAATTTACATTCACCGATCTTTCCAGACGTCTTGTAATTCGGATAGGAGCGCAGGAATTCCCTCATATATTTCACTTTAAAAAATGTTATATAAAAAGCCTGTGTCAAACGAGGAAAAAATCATAATAAAGCAGACCCTACTTTCTTGGAAGACTTGACCTAGATAGTGTCGGGCCCAGTCTGGCAATCGACTTCTACCGCCTCAGGCAATGCGGGCTCTGCAAACCAGCTGAGTTTTCTCCTTCTACAAGTAGAACGGACCATTTGAAACTATTAAACTTTATTAGTGTTCTGCTCAAAGCTAATGAGTCATCATATTTTTATCGATATAATAAAATTGAAATAAAAAAAAATGCCGAAGGATTTATATTCAGGTCGATCCTAACCTCTGGATGTTAATCGTGGGAGCTCACACAGCAACAGAAGAGTCAAATTCAGAAAGTAAGAATGAAGTATCTCAGGAAGAATATACAAAATGAGAAAAGAAATGAAACGACCTGAAATTTGAACCTGTGATTAAAAATCGGCAGCTTGGCATATGGGGGGCATCTTCGAAGTATAAATGATGAAATTCCTGTCAAATTGGGGTAGGAATTCAAAGTACAAAGCACTAGGGAAAAAGGATGACCGAAATAAGTATGTAATGATGTGATACGAAAAATAAAAATTGAATTGTTTGAATTAAAATATTCACGTTAACGTCATCAACCAATTATTTTGAGGTTAAAAAGTTGTGAGCATTGAATGATCAATTTCTTTCAAAATTGCTATGTTTATAATGTTTTTAACATGCTATTTCCCGTTTCTTCGTCATTTATTCTCCAATAGATAACAAAATGTGTCCTACATAGTATGATAAGCTAGATTAGATTACTATTTGTTGAAATACGGCTCTTGAAGTTTGGCAGTAGGTTGGCAAACGAAGTTGACGATTGAAAATAACAAACTTTCTCATCACCCATTTTCATACCCACAATTTGAGATTACTAAGTAATTATTCATCGTCCAAATTGAGGTAATAAAACCTATGCTTTAACAAAAAATCGATATCTTCTTTATCAAGCACGACTACTCGGGCCGATGGCTCTTGCTGAGCACTAAGTCTAGCACTTAAACTTGCCATTTTTCTAGTTCCCAAAAAACCAAACTCAATATACTCATTCACTCTATTGAATTTGAACATCAATTGAGCTGAAGAGCGGTGAAAGTGAAAACATTCGGTGTTTCTATGAATCTATATTAATAATAAATGATTCAATATATCCGTTATATTTGCAAAATTATTGTTTAATCTTTGAATATGTTTCAAACAGCGTATTTAAAAGATCCTACAAATAAGGTACATCAATTTCCAAACCTTTTAAACTGGCAAAGAAAACAGAACAAAACAATAAATTCAATTCAAAACAAACTCTCGGAATTGTTTTGCAATTTTTCTTAATTAGAGTTGCTTCAATTTTATCGGAATTCGCTGTTATTGTATTTTTATAAATGTGAGCCAGCAGACTGAATTACCATTTCGAGCGTGACAGGGGCTGCCCTCTTGGTTACCCGAATCATCTGGGAGCAAAGCACTAGCGGTTCACACCTGCCCTTGTCTTCCTTACTAGATATATCACTTGTATTTGTACTATAGTTAGGCATTGACGCGCCAGCAGGTGAATCTGCTTATATCTCAGTAACCAAGATAGCGCGATTTTAATTTGAAATAACGAAGTCTTCGCGCACCTTGGTGATATGTCACAATTACAAGATTTAGGCTTTAGTTCTATACCCACAGCGAAAGAAGGAAAATTCCTTAAAAAATTAGTCATTTTGGCTTTCAATTTTTTCCTTTTTGAATTCTCACAGACCATTACGAGCCGCCACTGATGTATACACGTTTTACAAAAGCTCTGACAGTGGCCGAGACTAAGAACAAACTATTAACTCAATTATTGATGTAATTATGGCATTTGCCCTTCAAGATAATTATTTCTGTTAAACAAAACGTTGTGAAACACTTTTTGGCATGAGGTCTTCATTTATCGAGCCCTTTATTATAGTACCTATCCAAGTTTTTACTTCCGATTTCGAGGCACGCGAATCCGATGGAAATAATAATTTTTTCCAGGAACACACTTGCTGGGCTTCACAGCAATTGAAGGATTTATTGATCCATGAAACGACACAATGAACGAATTAGAGGGAATTAATAGATCGTATACAAACAAAAGCGCCCCGTTTATGTCGATCATGAAAGTAAAATTGGGTTATTTCATTGTTAGATAGAGGTTCGTAGTCGATTAACCAACGACAACAAACACCAGAACATTTTTGGTTTCGCTTTTTTTTTCGACGTCAAACCGAAATTTCAGACGGTTTGAATATTTTTGTTCAATTACAAAAAAAGTTTAAAATGGAATCTCGATATTACTGTGGAAGCATGATTGTTCAATTGTTCAAGAATAATTGTTAGGTTCATACGATGAACCAGAACCAGTTCTTGGAATCATTTGTCAGGAGACAAATACAAAAATGGGTACAAAGCCAACATAGACTAGAGTGGAGGAACTCTCTAAAGTAGGTACACAGTAAGTTCTTTATGGGTAACATGTGTTAAACGGGCCTAAAAACTACTGAATGTCAGTAGAAATCAGCTGAGTATCATCACAGGTTATTTGTATAAAATATGGGATCTCAGCTGCAGACTTGACTTTGTAACATGGAAACCGATAACGTTTTCGGATCTGAAACATAAACGGCACAACGGAAGCGACTCCATTTTTTGATATACTTTTGCACATTGGGTTGGTATAAGTAGGTATTTCTGAGGATCTCGTATTTTCCAGCAATAAACATAGCCTATGCTTCTCAGTAACAATGTAGTAGTAACGGCAAGATAATTTTTGAAATTGGTCCAGTAGTTTTCAAGATTAAGACAAAAAATACAAATATTTCCTCTTTATATCGGACAACATATTTCAACAACCGTTCCTATTAACCAGTCTAATTTCAAATCATAATTGATGATTATTATCTTCCTTCGAAAACCAACAAGATTTCCTTTGCAGAAACCCATTTTATCAAAATATCAAATTACGCTAATTGAGTCATCTTTGAGGCTAGTGTATCGGGAAATGAGATACATAATACCACCGGATAATAATTTGATTATTATTCGGAGAAAATACCTAGAGCTTATCAACATCAATATAACTATATTTATATATATCTTTGCTGTGTGAGAAGTAATAACTAATCTAGGACTATAATACATAATATAATTTTTCAAACAATGACTTTACCAACACTTGAAGCCATTGACTTTTATATTAAATTCTTAGGGCTGCTTCTATAATGCCGGTATAAATGTCAGTATAGTTCGATATTTTATATATACCTAGATTTATTTAGCTGAAAGAAAGAGTTGAAAATGATAATTTTTTATGAATATAGTCCTGCAATTATCATGTCTGTTTCTGCAGCCAAAAGCACCTAAGATTATTTTGTAATCTTTTACGCAGCCTCTTGAATGAATATTCCTTCGAAGCACTACCAGTTTTTCATGCATGAAGCATCGTTACACTACTTCCAATAATATCAAATAACATAACCGTTAATTCACACCCTTTATTAATTGTAGATAGGGATCGCTTTGTTGCTTCCAAAAACCTATATTCAATGTTTTTTCTGCACTTTATAACCGAGATACAGGGTGTTTTATAAATGTATCCTATTTCTTTCGAACCTCATAACTTCCGAGTTACCCTGTAGATTGTTGTGAAATTTGGTACACGTGATAACCATTACCTAAAAACTCCATTAAAAGCATCCCCAAAAAGATAATGCAGGTCCGGCTTAACGAAAAATTTCAAAACTCTTTCCTAAAGACAACACCCTGTATATAGATTTTTTTCAAATTGCTCTTTATAATTTGAAAGAGTATAAGAAATCGAATCTTCACATTCCCTTTTTGTTTTTCCGCAGACAATTTTACTACCAAAAATTTACCGTCAAAGTAATAATTTATGCACTTTTTGGGGGGTTAACAATATGGTATCGGAGAGGTTTTTTTTTAATTTTTTTAGCTTGAAATGAAATCTATTTAATGCATGAGACGGTAAAAACACTGTACCTATTTTACCAGTTCGAAGGAGGTGAAAATACAACGATTCTTTGCTTGTTACCATAATTGGAGGATAGCGGGACTAAAATGCAAATATCGTCTCAAATGTTGATGTATTGGTTCAAAAACCATCCCCAATTCGAATTTGCGCAAAACGGTTCATCCATGTCATTCTGAATAATACTTTCAACTTTTATATTTCATTATTTCTATAGACGATAGTATTATTTAAGATTTTGTTGTTCTTTTTCATAAGTACTGTCTTCATAACATTAATAATACTAGTTCAATCTCAGAAATTGCACATCATTTTTATCGTACCTGCATCTAGCCGTTGATAAATGGAGTCTACCCGACAAATTCAATCCCCTCTGTCCGGGAAAGAATCTGGCCCCTAACGACAATTCCATTATAAAAATACTTTATTTCTCATGGTGCCAGAAAACGCGAAATTGTGTAGTAGAGTTCATATAATACTTCTCTTGGTGTTCGTCATCGATTGTTAATGTCCTTCCAACACATTAGGCTGGAAGAAATGGAAAAAAAGCAGGTCTGTGATTAATCCCAATCAAAATATCACAATAATGAACCGTTTAGATGTATTACAAACGTTGAGTATAATCTTTTACTTCAACAAATTGATTAGTTGATGTTCAAATTACGCGCAAGCGCAACCTATCATTCGGGAGAAAGTACAACATTCAAAATAGGATGCAAACATACCTTTCGTATTGGCGATGTTTCTTACGACTTTTTCTACTGCCCCACTGACAGTTCTCGTCAGGTCTGTAGTTGAATATCAACCTTATTCTTATATTCATCGAAATGATTCAAAAATATGCCACGGAAAAACATTAGCATTTTGGAAGTTAGGAAAAGAAGCTGGTAATTATTAATTTCATAACTTTTTCGAATTTGGCTCAATACAAACCTGATGATTTTATTTATTAAATTTGAGGTTGGCCATATGTCAAAGTAGCAAATAAAATAAACTACATACGCAAAAACCGGATATACGTCACAAAAGATGATGCATACCAAGAATATCTATATACCTATATATCTACAGCGGGCAGTCGACCGCTTTTAAGCTAAAATTATTATCTTAGTGAACACAATTTACGTGATAAATGTAGATTGAAACAGTAAAATATCAATTTCATACCCTTCGTTATTCCTACTTGAAACATTATCACTATCTCATGTAAACTTTAATCTAATGATTGAGGTCAGTAGTTAGGGATTAATGTATACAGAGTTAGTATAAATATGGAAGCCCCTAAGTATCTCCTCAACGGTTTGATATTTTCAAATGAAATCGCTCATACCCTCCTAATAAGATCCAAGGAATTCAAACATGCTATCAAATTTGATGTACCATCTCCGGTTGAACCGGAAATGCATATCAACTTTGTTATTTTAAATAGAACACCCTGTATATTCCCACATTTTCAAATTCTTCGTGAAATTCTGCATACAGTGAAACTTCCCATTCATATTTTTTATTGAATATAGTCTATATAGAAAGGACAAGGAGTAATAAATCATTCATTTAAGTAGATTTCATAGACGTACCAAAATATATTTTAAGAGGGTATACCGTAAGGTACATTTTGTATTGAACGAATGAGTTGCAGCTATGCTAAAGAATATACGTTTTAGGTCAGAGGTAACGGGATGTACTAATTCTAATAAAAAAAGTGATAGAGGTACATAAATTTTAGTAAGTTTGATAAAGAAAGGCAACACAGTTTATTCATAATAGAAACAAACCAATCTGTAACAATAATTATTTTATATATTTTTGTTCTTTTTGTAAGAAGATTAATTCAAACTTTGAATATTGTCACAAATAAATTACAATGAAATATATTTAAAAAAAATTAATTAAAGTCAAGATAGCAAGATATCGTTACAATTTTTATTAAATTCAAAGAAGCAAAATGAATATTTCTTATTTGTATTACTCCTATATGTAGTGTTTGGGGAATTTCTCTCAGAAATTTTAAATGGCAAGTGGCCTACTGTAATCGGCTTAATACGATTACACCTATTTACAGATTATTCGATTATTAAGAGAAAATCTCTCTTGATAGATAAACCGGAAATAGTTTTTTGGAGAAGAGACTATTTAAGAAGCATTCGACAGCCAGAGAACAAAATTTGAAAATCTTCTACTTAGACGAAACATGGATAAATGCTGGATATACAGTTTCCAAATCTTGGCAAGATGAAAACATTAAAAGCGGAAGGCAGGCATTCGTGGAAGGTTTGTCGTTAGTTTTGCAGCCACCATCTGGAAAAGGAAAAAGAATTATTGTCCATGTTGGAAGTTCTGAAGGTTTTGTTGATGGTGGATTATTAACTTTTATTTCAAAACGCACGGGGGACTATCACGAAGATATGAATGGGGATGTCTTCGAGGAATGGTTTGTTCAAATGTTGGATCTGATTCCAAAAGGGGCTGTTATTGTTATGGACAACGCAAGTTACCATTCACGGTTACGAGAAGCATTGCCCACAAGTCGTTGGCGTAAAGCAGAGCTTTTGGAGTGGCTTATTCCGAAAAATATTAAGTTTCCAAAAGATCCACTAAGGAAAGTACTTTACAGAATTGCAAAAATGAACAAGAATAAATACAAAACCTACATTGTAGAAGAAATGGCTTCTTCTCGTGGTATATCAGTTCTTCGACTTCCCCCTTATCATTGTGAACTTAATCCCATAGAATTAATATGGGCTCAGGTAAAGGGGAAAGTTGGAAAAAAAATACTACTTTTAAAATAAACGATGTTGTGAAATAGTTTGAGTGCTGTAAGTCATGCTAGTAAGGAAAATTGGACAAACTGTATCGAGCATGTTATCAAAGTAGAGGCAAATATGTGGAAAATTGACAATATTTGTGATGATTTAATCGACCCTATTATTATTAATGTCAACAACGATTATTCCTCTTCCGAGTCGGATATAGAATAAAATGTAAGTAATAAATGTATTCCAATAATTATTTCTTTTAATTTTTCATTATATTATAATTTAAAACGTATTTTTTTCCCAAAATACACACCACTGCATTGCGTTATTGCTTATCTGCTAATCCTTTAACAATGAAGAAACCCTAAACTTTGCTACAACTGAAACAAATACGGGGTCGATCTACCTGGTTTTTAGATTTACGGAAGAAATGTAATTTAAAGTAAGAGATTTATCAAAAATTTCATGGTGCTCCCTGTAAAGGTTTTGCATACTTAATTAGGGTTTATTACTCCTCGTACTTTTTGTACATACTATAATTGAGGCATCAGTCAATGATATATCGCTTTTGACTTAGGTAGCCATGGATGAAATCTCAAACCTTAAATAGTCAAATAAATAATAATATTTAGTGTAGTATAAGGTTATAGTGTATCTAAGTAAAGGAATACGTATCGAAATTTCAATTATGTGAGAATATATGGAGACGATAAATTATTGATTGAAGCCCCAATTATTCAATAAAAATATATGAAAAGTTTCACTGTATGCAGAATTTCACAAGAAATTCAAAAATGTGAAAATATACAGGGTGTTCTATTTGAAATAATGTATGGTTCTTGGAACACGTGTTCGTGTAGTAGTTGAAGACATTGAAATTTTAACTGAAAATGTTCAACACTTAAAGACAGTTCACCCCAATCAGGGGATTATTTTGAATTAATGTAATTTTAAGATATTTTATTTTGTGACGTTAATGTGTTGTCGAACTTTAATTAGGTTTCTTGTACCAAATACCTGACGAGTAAGTAATTCTTATTTCTTATTTTACATTTTTCCAACTTTTATTACTTACTTGCAGGTATAGCACTGAAGATAACTCAATAGCCGAAAGCGCTTTGCAATTTCAAAAATTAAATTTTCACACAGAATACAACAATGTTTTCTTGACTTTCTAGTCATGTGTACTCAGCTATAAAGATATTCACCAAAATTGAGGATGTTAATTTCTTTTGTAAGTCCAGTGTGTGTGTAGAATGATTAAAGTGTGATATTATTACTTTTATACTTTTTCAAGCTCCAAGTACAAAGGCTACAACATAATTTGTACTAGATTAGGAACATAATATATAACGTTTTAATCTTCAGCAAAAACCTATGCAGATGACACACAACTACCGAACAAGCCTTATTTTCGTACATAACACAATAAACATATTGCTCAAATTAAAATGTAATCTCTGGAAATTATTAAAAGTTTTTTCGTACAACATTTCTGCAGTAATCCATGTACGGTACGTCTATGCTATTATTTTCCAGACAAAAGCAAATTTGTTTCGGTCATAAAATTTATTTTTCCCGTTTTTGCAGAAAGATGCGGTAAGCAATTTTAATTTCACAAACGTTAATTAATAGCAAGTTGCTGTTTCTGCTAAATTAGAATTGGTAGTTATACGTATTTACTGTAAAACTTGATCCGAAAGGAAACTCCACTGGAACTCTAAAACTAATTGGTTGTGAAGCACGTCAATACTTCATCTGAGTTTGCTCAATAGTGGCCATTTAAAGTTTAAAAGTATCTCAAAAACTTGTTTTTTTTTCAAAAAACTGTTTATAACCATTCAGCATCTTGAAGAAATCTATACTTATGTTCTGGTAGTATTCATTGATTCAGTATTTGGATACTGCATGGATGAATATTTATCTTATTTTACAGTTTTTCTAACCAGGGGTTTGTCTTTTAGAGTACTATCACAGCTTCTTGACGTATTCAATAAAGCGCGTTACTAATAGGATATCGCAGAATAATAATTTTCTAATGCTTTATAAGCTTCGAAAATTGTTTTTCGAAGACACTGACCATTCAACTGAGAATCAACAACTACTTCCCGGGCTATAGGCACCGACGGATATTGAATAAGAGTTCAAAGTCAAACAGGGTCGCCTCATAGAGTAATAGATAAGAGAGATGTTGAACGTGTAGTGTTTTGTGGCACAAAGTTACCACTAGCGCCAACCTTGGCTACTGGTACATACTAGCACTCAAGACGCGCGCTTTTCGAATTTTAAATATTTGCAATTGAATGATTTTGCACTTTAATATTTGTTTTTTAGTCTTTCAAGTCAAGTCTTCATAGACTAAGAAATAACATTATTGTGCTAAATCATTCAGCTGCAAATATTGTATTAGAATAATATTATAAGGAATTACAGTAGGAGAATGAAAAAAACCTTTGCAAGTGAGAAAATATAATATTATTAATTCAACATCTTTCATTCAATAAGATATCCAAAATAACTTACAAAAACAGTCAATACCTGAATCTGAATTGGGATGAAAATTGTTTAGAAACGAAGTGCAAATTTTGCCAATCTAAATGAATCTTTAGAATTATTTTTTGGAAGTGATCTTCAAGCAAATAACACCTTTTATTTTTAATAAGTAAGGTTCATTATTTCAAACCATTTATGACTCCGTTTAATATCTAGATCAGGAAACTTAAAAAAAAAACTTCTTATTGTATAATTTTTGGAGTTATTCAATTAACGTACTCATTCAAACAATTTGGCATCTTGAAGCACACACCAATATTACAGTGCAAGCATACAAATACAGTGTTCAAGATATCAAAGCATTGAAGCACTTTTCCACATAAGCAATAGCCTACAATAACATCCTAAATTACATTAATATATGTATATCTAGTAACTACATGCATGTTATATTGGTTTGGGTCACAAATTTTTGGTAATCCTTCGTTTTTGTCTGCAAAAAACGATAAAATGACAAATAATGTTTCCATTGCGAAAGCCCAACCTCAAACGGTTAGGGCAAGTTGTACCAAACACCAATCTCGGTTTAATGACAACTGATGTTTAGACTGTGGCTGATTGATGTATTTATGATCAACAATTACATCAGTCTAAACATCAGTCATCATTAAACCGAGTTCAGGTGCTTGGTACAACTCGCCCTTAGAGTTAAAAATCTACTTTTTTAACTTACCTATGATAAGTGATGATAAATGCTTTGATAATAGTAGGTACCAATGATAAAGATAATTAATTTCTTTGCAGAAAGGCCAATGAGTAGATTGAATAAAAATAAATACACAAATGACAACGATTAACCTCAAATTAAAATAATACTAAAAGTGTAGTTTTGTGTAGAGGGAGGAGGGGTTTGTCAGTTCAGTTAGTTGCTGTAAAGCGCCGTGCTCTACTGGCTGCGCACAAATTTTGTGCCAGTTTCTTCCATATGTTTTAAAACCTCTCCTATTTATTACTCTATGGGGTCGTCTTATCTATAAGATATTCAGCACCAACCATTCTGGTTTGCAATTAAAAGGGACAAAAAAACTCGTAGACCGGATTCGGTGTATTTGCGCCTCATCAATACTAGATATATGTTCTCCGTCCGCGAGCTCAAAGCCTAATCACGAACTGAGAAATACCCTGAAATCGCAATGAATACCATGTCATCCAGAAATGGTAGTGTGAAAGTTGTAACAGTAGCGACATCTTCACCTCCAGCCGCAAACTAAAATTCTAAAAATCTGACAACAAACCACGTGGTCTCGAAACAATAAAGTATTATTACAGTTGCCTGTGATATTGTCATATTTAATGAAGCGCGTTATCAATAGATATCGCAGAGAACTATTTTTCAAAACTTATAAAGCATTAAAATAATTATTATTCTGCGATATCTTTCTTTTGTCTTTCATTTATCTTACTTATAACAACTTATTCTGTTCCCCTGTTTGTTCCTGACTTGTTGTCCTATTCAGTACGTACATCTCTATACGATTCCGAAAAAAAAATTCATCAGCATTTTTCTAATAAGAAAAGTTTCAGTTCTTCCTTTTACAATTTCTAGTACACGACGCCTACGTTTTTGCAGTTATGTTGGTGTAATTTTTGTTTTCTTTGTACTGCTACTTCCTTATACCTACAGATTTGTTTTGTTTGTATTTGAAACAAAACTTCCTTTCCGTCCTCTGCTTTGAAATTATTTTAAAAAAGGGGAAAATCTTGTAGCATTGGAAAACACAAACACGAAACTGAGAAAATGATTCCTTCCTTGAACTATGTCGTACCCTGCGGAGCGTATTACATTTACTCAGAATTCTGATATACAACTTCTCAAGTAGACATCTTATAGATGAATGAGTTTCTGCAATGTTATGGAAAATAAAAAGAAATGGGAATTCTCTCAATAACAAATAATGTTTTGAATAGTGCTTATACTCTTGATTTCCCTGCAACTTTTTTTGAATAATTTCCAAGTAAGAGTATGCATAACCCTACATATTTTAATAGCAATGGGAATCGATATTTTGGGTCGTCAAAAAAAACACCCGACAAAACATTCGGACATATGAGCAGCTTTCTGAAACCAAAACAAAATAAAAACTTCTGTCCAAACTACCAAGAGAGAAGTTGTCAAAGAAAATATTCAGTTTTGGTTCTGTTTCATGTCCTGTGAAGTTTAGAAGCATATATTCAACTTTGAAACACAAACGGTGATTATAATGTTTTGTCATTTTCCAAAACAACTTATTTCATAACCAAACTGATTCAATGGGAAAAGTCGACTGTAATATATTTGGATTAGGATCGTTATTCAATCTACTTCTGTACTATTCAATTCTCGATAATGGTCATCAAGGCAGTGAACAGGTGTCAAACATCGGGGGATTGCAAAATGTAGTAGCATAACAAGCAGTTTTTTAGAAATCGGAAGGTGATTTGAAGGTGTATCGCTAGTCCTACAAAAAAAGAGCAAAAAAAATGTTTTTGAATCACTGCGATTGGGGTGAATAACGAGGGCATAGAAAATGTATTACCTATAACAAGCTGATTTTTTTCTAGGACTGTATCTCACAAATCCCTGTAGATAAGAATGACAAAATTTTTAAATATTGCCATTCACAACTTTAATATACAGTGTGGAAACCACTTATGGAATGAAATTCTTTGTCATTATTTTAGAAAATTATAAAAAATGCCGTCAACTTTTGAATTGAGTTGTGCGTTATGTGAACATAAACGTAAATGTACAGGGTGATTCACGCAAGTATGCCATAGTCGGTGTTGTTTTTTTTAATGAAACACCCTTAATTATGGGATACTTCAATGAATATCAACATAAACGACCCTTAGTTTTGGCCTTAGAATTGAGGTGAAAGAGTGAAAATATGTTTTTCTCATTTGGAAAAATAGAAGATATTCAACGTTTTTGAACTTGACCTTTTCATAACTTTTTCGAAAATCCTGCATAGGTACAAAAAAGAAGTTTTCGACATAACCACTTACCTTGATCGTCTTATTAATCAACCCGAAAGAATTTTTTGTAGAACTAGCGGAACAGACTCATTTTTTTGTAGGACATTTTTCGTAGGGTCACAAATACACCATGTGTTGGGATTGAAAATAAATAGACACAAAACAAAATAATGAGAGTTGGTGAGCAGTGTGAAAACAAAATGATAAAAATAGGGGGATATGAATTGGAGGAAGTGGAAAAATTCAAATATCTGGGAGTCACGATCAGCAGTAAGGGGGAACGAAGATTAGAGATAGACGAAAAAATAATGGCTGCTAATAGGGTATACTATGCCAATAAGAAACTATTGAAAATCAATCTATTGACAAGATACACTAAATTTAACATTTACAACACAATAATAAGACCTGTGATAATGTATGGAGCAGAAACGATAACAATGACAAAAATAGATGAAGATGAGTCGAGGATATTGAAGCGAAAAATAATGAGAACAATTCCAGGGCCAATAAAAACCGACGACAATGAATACATGCAACGTATGAATCATGAAATACTGAGAGAAATGAACGGGGAAGATATAGTGAACAGAATAAAGAGACAAAGAATAAAACGGCTCGGACATGTATGGAAAGAAGGTGAGCGAGCAGTCGCTTGCTCAATGCTACAGTGGGAACCAGGTGGTAGGAGTAGGCAAGGAAGACCCAGATCTAAGTGGCTGAAGGAGGTGGAGGAGAATTTGAGAATAGGAATCGTCAGATGGAAAGAGAAAACGAGGGATAGGAGACTATGGAAAAAAATAAGCGAGAAAATAATGAAATGAAGGGGATCCACCCCAGAAAGCGGATCTAGGAAGCATTTATGCGGCGCAACCCCACAAGGGGTGCTAGAGTAAATCTTATGAATTCTATTGTTTCGAAAAGTTTCCAACAACGGGATAACGTAGAAAAAGGGTATATCTACGTATATTTTGATTTTCTTATTAAAAGATAATGTGAAACCAAACGATAGATATTCTATCGTTACAATCTGATGCACAATAACCGTCTGTTAAAACAAATATCCGCTACGACGTCCAGTTAACTAGACGCATGGTGTTTTTCATTGGGTACCACGTCTGGTTAACTAGACGGATTTCAAATTCCGAATTATGATTGTCTATATATATTTGATTCATATGGACGGACTTAGTATTTAGTGTTGGGACAAAAATAAGTTCTAAACTTTTTTGGTAGTGATTTTGTTAGTGTAGCACACCCTTAACGCGGTTTAATGGTTGCATATTCGTGTTGTGATACCGACATTCGATCAGGTTGATTACTGCTCACTTAGTGGTTTGTCCGAAAAAAAACCTGGATTATGTGTTTATCCGTGCTTTAAGACTGAGCACGAATAATAAACTTGTGTTCTATATAACGTTTGCTTCCATAACTTTGTCAATAAAGTTTCGAGTCTCAAGCAAAGTTGTTTATCTTTGTGTCAAGTTAATAAGACGGGCGGTATATAATATGGAAATCATAAAAATGTTCGGCTGTTTTTATGGAAAAAAAAATTCTACACGATATTTTCACTCTATGCATTGATATAAATACATACATTTTCACCTAGTATTTTAACGCGTTGGTGAAAGTGAAACAATCAATCAAAACACGGGTAGAATTGAAAGACGATGACATTCGAGTAATCCTATTAATCCTCATCCAACTAAATATTTTCATAAGCAAAGTTAATTTTGTACATGCAAATTCCTTTACGAATTATCTTAATCGGGCCATAAGTTTAGAAGTTACAACGGTACAAAAATGTATTTACTTCGATTCCATGTGAAGTGAACGTCACCCTAGCTATTAGTGTAAAATTGAAACAATAATGGTTAGACGACTATTCGAATTCCTATGTAGCTCAGTATATTGTAGACAAAAATCCAGTACACTTGAACAGTCAGAAATTCAAAGTATTTCAGAATTAAACAAACTACTGCACTATATAATAACCGTTCTTCACCGTCAAGAGAATTAACCAAACAACGATTTACTACATCCTAACAATTTAAGTTGCAGTTTCCGTAACGGCGAACCATTAATGTAACAATGTAGAGCCAGGAATTAAAATCAAAACGCTTTACCCCGAACGAACAATGTCGATTGATTGAATATTTTCTGCTTCTCCTTTGATTGGGGTATGCGTATCTGCAATTCAAATGAATTACTTAAATTAATCTGGTTAATGACATACACCATTTGCTTTTTAGAGGAATTTGTGTGACAAAAATTTTTCGAACTCGGTCTATCGAGATCTTTGTCCCTACAGACAGCGTCCTCTTTGCTTCATTCTTCTTCATTCACTCAACCTTCAATATTATGCAAACTAATCTATCGATATCCCGAACCGTATCTGTCTGCATGATTTTGATAAAATTGATATAGTTTGTTCAGCCATCCTTTGCCGTTACGTCATACATTGTCCAGCTTGCTCTCTCATTCATGAAATGGATGAGACGGAATTATGACGTCATTAACGTATTTCTTATCTAAGGTCGACATAAATGTTATCTGTTACTTTTGACAATTCAGTTGTCATATTTTGAGAGCAATTCTTAATTATGCCATTGATTATAATTTTGAGGTTAAGTGTAAAATAACATTCAACAAATATAAGACATACGTAAAACAGCAGAATACGTCACCGATTATGACATAACGGCAAAGGATGGTTGAACAAACTATAAGACCTATAGGAAAAAATCGACAAGTGCAACGAGCATGTATGGTGATCAAGCTTCAGTTTCTTAACCTACACCTTATTAATGATGGAAGAATCATATGATGTGTGGTGTTTATGATAAAAATCACTATTGTAGGTATTTCAATGGGCCTTTTCCTTAGATGCCTAAATCTTAAAACAAATATTTCATTGGAAAGCTTACTGATAATTTTTCACTTTGTGAAGCTTTGTTTCGAATATAAATGTCACAAAGTTGAATAAAAAGTTAAACAAATATTAGGGTAATTTGGACACGCGTTTGACCTTGGGGCAAGTGACGTCCGAAGGTCTGGAGTTATGTTGGCAGTATTTGTCAGAATGGCTGGCCAATTGCTGCTACGGCTACAGCCGAGGCCATAATATCCAACGAAGAAGCAAATGTTCCTCGTTTTGGTCAACTTCTTCTGAGCTTTTTCTCTTTCGAACCATAATTTCCGTCTGTTTTCATCTCGAGGAACGTAAATGAATATTTTGCTTGAGCAATTTATATTGTTATTTAAACAAAAACAAATAATATAAAATGGAAGAGAATATCAATATCAATTTCGAGGTTACATGAGATGTCAAAATCAAAAAACAGGGAAGCAAACTTTACAAATTTTATGGAAATAGTGGTCTGTCGTTTTCAAGGTCGTAGGCTCTTTGACGTCACGAAGGATGGAGGAGTGACGTCACATTCAAACCGCGTGCTGCTTTCCGTACTTTTGATAATTGTTTTAAGATAGAAATCAAGCTCAAAAAAAATAAAAAAATAAGGGGACTTTTTTCATAAAATACTTTGATTTAAACCAATAAAAAAAAATTACTGAAAAGGCCCATTGAAATAGATTCAGCTGTCGAATGTGATAATGGAAAGGTAACATTGAAAGTGTAATAATTGTTAAATTAAAATCTCGTATTTTTTCCTTCCATGAAGCAGTTCTACAAAGAATCTATTCCAAAGCCTTTGTAAAATAGCTCAACGAGAAGAAAAAAAATCCAGATTTATAGTTTAACAATTATCGCACTTTCAATGTCGATGTTCGTACCTACTACAAAAAACTGTTAATTAACTAAATTGGAAAATCGCGACAAAAATTATTAGACGGCGGACTATTGTTCATTGATCTATTCTGTAGGTGCCCGAATTTAATTCTCAATTTTCATATTTAATAAGTTTAAATAATATTTTTCATCAAAGGTCCGAAGTGGGTGGAGCTCACGGAAGCGAGTCCCCGTTTTCGGCCGTATTTTCAACCTTCTGGCAAAATTATTAATATTCGTCCTACAGTTCAGGCACATGCTGACTAGATATATATGCTATTATAAGAAAGGTTATTATGAAGACATGAAAAGGTTGAGTATTATTTATGGAAAGGAGAACATTCAATTATTTGCAGACGATTGAATAATTACATGAAGGAAAAACTAAATTCATCAGTTGAGCGAGATATTTTCATGAATATAATAGCTTTGTAAAAAAAAACACAATATATACAAATGGAAGAAACTGAAAAAATTCAATTATCTAATACGACCTTCACAAAAAAAGATTAGGTATATAATGTAAAGTGAAGAAGTATATATCTGAAGAAGGTAGAACGTGTGGCGGGACACACGGTAAGAACTTTAGTTCCTTTTAAGCAAAAATTATGTAATGCATCTGACGTTATAGATGAACAATTTGCATATTCCTCGGTGGTCTAGTAGTAAGCAAACCAGACTCTCACGCAGTAGACCCGGGTTCGATTCTCCGTAAAGAATTTTTTTTATTGTCAATTTTATTTTTAAATAGTTATTCTGCTTGATATTAATAACGACAACAGGTAGACGTTTGAAATATTTAGCAGAATATTCATTATCATAGATAATGGTATGAGGGAGTCCGACTGACAACATCTACTTATAAAAGCATCGTATATATAAAAAGGGAAACCGTTGCATTATACAAATTGGACATTCAAGAACTGTGTGATGCCTTTTGGCCGAAATATTATTTATTAATTATTTAAATTATCATTATGGTATTATTATGATTAAAGACATAAATTCCCTTGAAGCTAACGTCGATATAGCATGAATCGTTTACATATATAAAAACAGAAAGGTCTCACGTAGGATGTCAAGTTCAGAGTCCGAAGTAAACGTGAACAGAATTGTTTTATATTTACAAAACGCTGAACTTGACTCGTCGTATAAATATGTTAAACGATAGTGTTTTAGCATTCATATTCTGAAGACATTCATATTCATATTGATATCAATTCAATTCAATTCATATTGATTCATGTATTCTATTCATCGTAATCCTTTTAATTAATATCCTAATTAGTAATCAAACTTCGTCCTCGTTCGATATGACCATCATATCCACACTAGTTGCACAAACTACTTAATCCTCACACATCATTTTGTCCAATTTACGAGAGAAATCTACATGCAAACGTTGTAATAATTTAAATTTCTTCGAAATGAACTAAATGTCAAAAGTGACATTTATACTTCTCGATCAGTTTAAAATATATTTTGCATTTTGGTGAAATTGTTTTTATGCTATGTATTACTTTTTGCGCGATCGATCTTTTTTGTTTATTCACAGCATCGGTTGTCAGGATGGTAGGTTGTGTTTACTGGTTTCTAAGTCTAACACGTTGGTAAGTGATTCACTTACCGTTCAGACGTCGGTAAGTAAATTACTCACCGACGTCTTAGCCCTACATACATTTAAGTGGTCCTAAATAATATATTACTTCATTCATTACACGAAAGGAACAAAAAAAATAAGATCTATATTTTCTTAATGAACAGAAACAAACAGAACAATATAAAAAGTAATAAATAGCATGAAAACATTTTCACCAAAATGCAAATTATATTTTAAACTGATCGAGAGGTATAAATGTCACTTTTGACATTTCGCTCATTCCGAAGAAATTTAAATGATTTTATTCGAAGTTTATTTCAATACGATCGCGCAAAAAATGGTATAAGCATTTCGAACGTTAAGGGTGATACCGGTCTCCATAAAAATTGCTGACGACCGGTAAACAACCCTTACCGTTCTTGATACTTAATATACTATTTCGACGTCTGAACGGTAAGTAAAACATTTACCGACGTGTTTTTTTTTGTTTGTTCATGACCAGGGAGAGACTCCATTGGCCGAAGACTTACCGACGTGTTAAACTTAGAAACCAGTAAACACAACCTACCGTCCTGACAACCAATGCTGTAAATGAAAAAAAGATCAATCGCGCAAGAAAAATTATGGCAATAATTGTAAAAATGTATTCGAACAAATTCAAGTAGATCACCAGCACTGCGAATACCAGCTTTGCATAGAATTTTAATATAGCATCGGTGGTTGAGTGGTAGAATGCTCGCCTTCCACGCGGGCGGCCCGGGTTCGATTCCCGGTCGAAGCATATGAATCGCTGCTTCGTAAACGAGAGAGAGACTAAGGAGAGAGCACACGCACGCAAGCAAGGCACATAACGGAGCAACGTAACATCACGTAACGTAACGTAACGGTCAGATATTTCGCGTCGCGACCCCCGGTCGCTCAAACATAACTAAAGTTCCAGAATGCATTGTCAGAGAAAAATACTATATAATACATAAACTAGAACACGCAGGAAGCTACCAAATGATAAATATCAAAGCATACACCTAATTAATAAAAAAGAAGGAGGCAGACTAAAATGAGGTTTCCAGAAGTGAGAGAAACTTAAATAACTGAGGATAACAATATTTGACAAATTTCACATTAAATTAAAATTCCACACAAAGCTCTTGTTTGAATTCGGATTTTGTAACATCCGGCCTAGCAGTTTTGGGTTTCTCTTAGGCGTTGCTGAAGAACCCTGATTGTTGATAGATTGGAATGTCGTCTGTTGAGAAATCGTTCTACATATCTCCGTTCGGATGCACAAGCGTTACATTCTACCATAAAATAGATTAAATGCATATCAGCATATTCTTCATAGAAATAATCAGCAACTTTGATAAGGAATTAGAATTATTCCATATGTTTTGCCTTGAAAATGTGAACTCTGTATGCCTTGAAAATATCGCAATTTTTGAAGATAGGAGAATTGCGAATTATATTGAAATTGCACTATTTTGTCTTAGATGAATAATGTTTTGCTTGAAGTATTTGAGAATCATTTAACATTTCCCATTTTCTTTTCATGATTTTTTTATAGAATCATATTTGCAACTAGATACCTGTGATATTGTTTCAAAAGCAATAAAGTTTTATAATGAAATTTTCCGAATTTACCACACTAAAACATTACTGTTGTTCTCAAATTAGTAAATCCATTAGTCTGAAAAACTTATAAAAGCATAACATTTCCAAAACAACAACAAATTAAAACTTTCTTCGGTAATTGTGATGTTTTTTGAGCTCAACCTATTACTCTGTAGCCACGGGAATGTTAATAAATCCCATATTCGTTTGCAAATCAAATGAAACAGAGTTAAATTAAATTTTTATATTTTCATATTTCTATATCCAAAACTTCACGCACTCAATTTGTTATTTAGAGACTAGCATCAATATTTCATTCAAACTAAAAATAATATTAAGAGAAAAATCGTTTCATCATTTAATTGGATTATTAGGATTTAACCCAACGTTTAAAAACGAATAACCTTCACGGTACGTCACTGTTATGGATCATCGGAATGAAGGATTAAACCTAGAAACTAGGCGAGTGTATATGGGGGCCCGTCTAGATCAAAGCTGATCTCTGCGGTATTCGCAATCAATGCTCCGGGGGGTCATTAAAACCACAAGATTGTGTTATATTCGATAAACTCCAGTGGATTTCTCATCCTCCTTGTGACTTCAGTATGGATGCTCTTCGCACTATTAAGGATTATACTTTGATTTAAGGCCAAATTAATTGCGGCCATATTGCAATGATGGAAAGGGCGTTTAGTGGAACGCACGGTAAGTCTTTATAGTGGAAGCAGGATCGTTTCCACCAATTTTATCCAAGAATATGGTTCAACTAAGTTTATAATCCGTAAACAGTAGTAATAAGCATTTTCCAGTTTATCACATCAAAGTCCTGAATATGATTCAATTGGATGCATTCTAACTAAGCAGATATTTGACTTGCTCGTTTTTATTCTCATGGGTAACCTGCAACTGATAAAATAGGGCTTGGAGAATTCTTTGACCAAATTAAAAGATGTGAGCTTTCTTCCACGAGTAGAATGTTTCCATTAAACTGAAGCCACAATATTTCCTGAAGAAATTTAGCTTGATCTGAACGTAAAATGACACTTAAGATTCTGTGGAGAAATTATTTGTCCCAAGACTTCTTCCCTTGTAACAGCCTGAGGAATGAAAATAGGATGTGATTTAATTGTATTTTGGAATATTCACTTCACTGTGCACCTTTCACAATTATGCATGATTATGCCTTGGAAAATTCCAATTGAATTTTTTGTTTTGGGATCGTTTTCCTGAGCCGAAAAAGGACTCTTATAATCGAATTGTTGTTTTTACAGAATACTGGCTCTCAACCAGTAAGGTTCAACATCCTGTAAATGTGATCACAAAGGATATTCAATAATGGGATCTTGAGGTATGCATAAAGTTACGGGGACGCTGAAAAAACATCCTTTTTTCCATTTTATGGCATTTTAAATGCGTCTATATTGCTTTTTGATGCTACATCGTCAAGTGTTTTTACATGATATTCTCGTCTGGAAATAATGCTATCGAATTTTCTTCATAAAGCATCACCGTAAAGGGTGCATTATCCTTACGGTTGCTTTATTGCTCCTCACGCGAGGAAAATGGCTTGCAAAATTGAGGTTATGACTCGACATATATCACTCACGATTCAGAAGTATGATAGGTTTGAATTCCTCACGCTCCAGCTCGCTGATTGATTATGTCTAAAATGTTGAGTTACTTGACACAGTGGCAAGAATATTTTTCATGCTCGCTTTATCCTAAACAAACAAATATACTCAAGTGAGATCGCTTTCCAAGTACTTGTACGAAAAATATCTACGACCAATTCTTTGAAATTACTGTAATCAATGTCCGAGTGAAGAAAAATAGATAATGTAGCATTGTTTGATTTTGAGATATTATCTTAAGAAACATCATAGTCTATAGATTTCATCCAAAAAATTCCAAAGTATGGAGAGAGCTGCCCATAACTCGGTGATAGCCGTATCTAACGGTTGTGAATCCTGCGCTGTGTTAGTTTGGTGGATCAAAACACAGGAAAAAATAGAGTTGCAAAGAGTGCAGCTACTCTAGTGCATCGGAATCACGGGTGCAATGGTAGAAATCATACCTCAGCGCAGCCCTAGAGGTAATGCTAGACCTTCTTCCAATACATCCACATTTTTCTGGACAGTTCCTGCATGCAGCTGACTCAGGCTAAGTCCCGAAAGCCGGTGATCTATCGGGGCATCTTGAGAACTAATGCCAGTATTTATAGTCGAGACTTGAGACCGAGCTCGAGCTTGAGAACGCCTTGAGATGACAACCTATTTTATAGTCGAATCTCGAAACCTACAGCTCGAGAAACGCTGCAACTACGCATGTGCGAATGGAGTCTTACTCAAGGCAGCCAGCAACCTGTCTTGAGCTCGACTTGAGACGCGGTTTGTGACATTTGTTTTGTTTTTTGTGGTTAGATTGTGGTTTGTAATTGAATACAATATTAATAGTGATTAGTGAAAATGGATTATAGAGAGCACGAAGAAGGAATATTGTCGAAAGAGTTTTTGGTGTGTGGAAACTAAGATTCCCGCAATGTTGTTATCAACGAGCATGAAACAAAATCACTTCACTGATAGGGGGTCAAATACAAATCAGGAAGTAGGTTTTGTACTCAATTACAGCTTCCTCAAAAACCTGTCATATTTGAGTGAAGCGTGTTATCAATAGATGTCAAAGGTAATAGTTCAAAACTATAATAACGCCTAGCAAGTATCTGAAAATTACTTTTCAAAGATCAGAGACCGTTCAATAAAATCAGCAACTACTTCTCGGGCTACGTGCACCGACAGACATTGAATTTCGCTTCCAAGTTAAGCGGGTTTGTGGTATTTTCAAGATATAACAAATCATTCTGGTTCCTAAGAAATTATCTTATGGGTAGCAGTGTGGTTACTTCGGTGAAATTATACCGAAGTCCAGATCAAATGGGAAATTGAAGCCGCTGTCAAAAGATGGCAACCGTATTCAAAACATCTATAATAAAAATCACTCTTTCAACGTTAGGAGAGCTAGTGCAGACACAGAAGACGAGCAGCTCATTAAACAACACTGATTGTACCTTGATACTTTTTAAATAATGAGCTTGCTTGAAATTGTAACCATTGTTAATAAATTTCGATGTCCATTTCTTAACAAAACTTTATTGTTCATACTTGGACATTCAAAAGAAACGATACAACATAAAATTTTATTTCGTAAAAAGCAATAATGAAGTAAATAAATTAAATGAGCGTATAACTGTAACGTAAGCACAAAAAAAACTAACTTCCTTATAGCTGATCCTTTTTTTCAATTTAATTGAAAAAGTTGCAGGAAAAAGATTAAAAAATCAATAGTTACTCCCAGCTCTGTTTTAAACCGAATTAAATGTTAGCTTTCAGCGCTTCACAACTCAATAGTTTCCAGCAGAATAAACCTTTGTAGACGTCGAACAATAACTGGTTATATTTTCTTGACGAGTTAATCAGTCTATTTAAACTATCGCTCAATAAAATTTTCAATGAATTTAAATATAAACAATGAAAATTTCATGAATCAAATCAGTGCTTGGATCGATGCAAAAAAAAGTAACACGTTTCAATTGCTCCAAAAAACGAGTTATAGTTATCGTTACTTTTTAAAAACCAACGAATTATTTTTCACTTTCCGAAAGTAACGCCGTATGGCATATTATTGTAAGTAGGATCATTCTATGAACGCGTTACTTTTGTCTATAAATAAATAAAAAGCTAGCCTACCTCTTCACTAGGTACTAAAGATTTAATGAAACAAAAAGGGAAAATGAAGATTATATTCTTCTTGGATCATCAAACAGACTGGATGATTGACCCGCTATACTGTCAAAACAAGGATGGCAACTATGGATGGCAATACATTCTCCAAAGGTCACAGCCTCTAACAATAGTGTTGTGCTGTTATTAAGGAGAAGGGTTTAAATTGACTTTAAAAAAGTTTCAGTTGCCGATCAGATCGATTACTTACTATGCTACTCTAAGACCACATTCGTAATCAATTCGCTGGCCAAGTGGCACTTTGGCACGCAAGTCGGCACAAAATTCGCCGTTCGCAAACCTGAATAATTTCAGGGATTTCTTTAACATATGGTCGAAACATGATTCTGTCTGTATTTAGTTCAGTCTGAGGTTAGAGATTATAATATATAATTTGGATTTGGACTTATTTTTCACAGCAGTATATTATACTGGTGATGTCAGATACATCAAAAAACAAATAACAACAATTAAAGCGCATGTCCCATAGCCGGCACGAAGTGCAAGTCGAAGTGAAAGTTTGTAGCTTGCGACCTTTTTAAAACTGCTATTTTTTTTAACGCTATTTGGTAACAAAATTAGCTCGCGTTTGACAGGTTTGTGCAGGAGTGCGTTCATAAATATTACAGAGTACACAATTCTCACACTTTTTTGACAACCATCGTTCATAAATGAAATTTTTGTTACTCTGTGAGTACTTTCCTAGCGTTCATAAAAATAACTTGACATTCCCAATGTACACATTTCTAGACCGCGGTATGGAGCGTGGTAATATTTTATTGAGTTTGCGCTCATAAAAAATGTGAAATAAGACGTAGTTTTTGTGACCGATTACCTAGAAACAAAAAAATACAAACACAAAATTTTTGAAAGAAAAAACCGTTCCGCATAATTTTTTATCCGTTGTGGCGCAAATTTTTTCTCCAAGAGAAACTATTATAATTTCTCCTTCGTCGTCACTATCGCTCTCGTAGTCAATCGGTCTGATTCTATAAGGTAGTGGTTACAACTCAACCACTCAGCTGAGTGCTAAAAAGCAAGGTCAGGGATTGGGGTAACCACTTTATCGGATTTCGGATTCCATAACACCAAAGTGTCTAACTTTTTAACCATTCTAACCTCCAAAATGTGGTTGTGATTTAATCACTTTTGCTTGTAATTGTCAAAGTGATTTTACAGGGCCGTGCGGTACTATAAAGCAGAAAGGCGACTGCATCAGGAGGTATTACAAAATATTTATGCGTCTGTTTTTTATTTAAAGCTTCGACTTTTTCCGATATATGTAAGCGCAAACAAAGCTATTATATCAGAAAAGAATTTATGTCATTATAATAGAAAATATAATAAATATTCAAAATAAGGGGCGGCGGTTGGGAGACTTGCATTATCCTGAAAAATATCACTGCACGATCCTGAGTGATTATAGTGAGTGAAAAGCAGTAGAAAGTACCTATATGATGAGGACTACGGAGATGATTATAATCAGCCTGATTCCATAAGGGAGTGGTTACAACTTAACCACTCAGCTGAGTAGTAAAAAGCAAGGTCAGTGATTAAGGTAACCACGTTATCGGATTTCGGATTCTATAACACCAAAGTGTTTAACTTTTCAACCATTGTAACCTCCAAAATGTGGTTAGTCTTAACCACCAGGTTTCTCTGGTGGTTGTGCTCTAATCACTCTTGCTTTCCATTGTCAAAGTAATTATACTGAGTGAAAAGCAGTGAAAAGTGAGTGTATGATGAGGACTACGAAGATGATGATGACGACAACGACCTACGAAACAATGACCCCCCCATCGTCGTCAGTAAGCTATTAAAAATGTTTTTTGGAATGAACTAAATTATTGAATTTTAAGATCGTGACATACTGACTGCCGGAAGAAACACAAGGGAAAGACTGATCGCACGCCATTTTCAAGTTACTGTTGATTATTGTGTTTTCCTTTAAGACTATTAACATTGATTGAGAGCACAACTTTATTGAGCAAACAACAAATTGTTAAATAGAAAGCAAACAAAAATAAAATTGATAAACATTTCACAAACTAAACAGTGTTCACTGTTAAAAATGATTACCTAATAGCTAATGTGGTCTTGAAAAGAACAACAGTCAGTATTCGGAGTCTGAGAACATGTGGCCGCATAACGTAAATGCATTTCGGCGCAAGTTCTGTCAAAAACGCCAGAATCGGCTAACTTCGCATGATACATTCAAACTACTTTAATCACGGTGATTGAGCGTACGAAGTTGAATAACCGTGGATGGCGTGACTAGACGAGTGATTAAAATTTTATCCCCAACCACGTTATTACACTAATCACTCTTTTAACCACTTTCTTATTGAATCAGGGCAAATATCATCAGATAAATGATATTTTGCACCTGATGCAGCTGCCAATGTTACAAATTCACTTTGGTTTTGGTTCATCATAGTCGATATAAAAGCACAGAGAAAAATGAAATAACATAAACAGAGTTTTGGAAACGAACAACAACAACGAAACTTACAAATTTCATAACTCGACGAGATGTCTGATTAATTAATTTGACAGTTATGTTATAATACCATAATGCGTTCATAAATCACGGGTCACAATGTGCTCCATTTCAAATGTCAACCAATTCCATTCCAGAGTATTACTTTGTACATTCGTTAATGAACGCAACCCAGGAATTCCTATGTCGCATCTTATAAACAACACAGTGTATTGTCACCTTGCATGGTTAAAACAGTCGAAAATCGAGAAAAAAACATACTTTTTTCTACTAACGTGCGGAAAGTGAATCTTTTCCGCACTAAAAAGCGTGCGGAAAGAGTCACTTTTCCGCACTAGTGCGGAAAGTAAATTTATTGACATTTGAGGAATATACTGACATTTGAATATTCAAAATATGTATTTTGTATATCCAAGTTTACCAAATGACTGAAAAATTAAGAAATTTATTAGAATTCTGCTATAATTTTCAATAAAGAGGAACGCGTACGCTTCAATAATTTTTTAATGGCCCTGGTATAAGCCTCATCAAATGAATGTAAAATAATAATAATTTATTTGTTGATATGTTTTTAATAGGAAATGTTTCTTTATGTTAACTTTTGGGCTTTTATCCGCATGCTAGTAGAAAAAATAGTGTACCTAACACGTGCGTAAGGTGACTTTTCCGCACGCGATTGCTGGCCGAACTCGCTAAAGCGTCGTTCGGCCATATGCAATAGCGTGCGGAAAAGTATCACTTTCCGCACTAGTTAGGTAAACTACTATATCTCTTGCTCCCCGCACTTCACACTCATCAACACTACAAAACGATGGCATTTTTGATAATTTTGAGTTATTTTAACTTATTACTTATTAATGTCTAATTATAATACGTTGTGTACCGGTAAATAACGAAAACCTAATAGAATATTACATGTGCCCTCCAAAAAAATATGACAGAACTGTCAGTGACATCATTAGGATGGAAATGTCAGAATGTGTCCTTTCTGAATGACTAGGTTATTCTGTGATATGACATTAAAATGTCAGAAGAAACAGACCCGTCAACTAGTGACGAAAAATTAGAAGTAGAAAATAATAATACAGTATTAAGTTTGGCGTCGAACAAATTATTGGATAAAATATCAGACAACAGGTCAACGAATAAAGTGCACGTAACATCATCAATTGTATGTAGGATTTGCCACACAAACACGGCGAACGAATGCCTTATATCTCCGTGTAACTGTAAAGGAACACTGGCATACGTCCATTTATCCTGTTTGGAACGATGGCTAAATCAATCCAGCAGAAGCTATTGCGAATTGTGCATGTTTAGATACAGCGCGATCGAAACCAAAAGATACAAACTATGGCAGGGGTTAAAATTGTGGATACGACATCCTATGAATAGAGTACATGTACGCTCCGATTTACTTATAGGAAGTTTATTGACTTTGGTTACGTCCGGATTAGTGGCGTGTAGCGTGGGAGGATGGGAATATTTTATAGCGGAAGGTACGAAGCTGGGGGTGCCAAAAAAGTGGATTAAAGCAGCCATTTGCTTGTTTTTAATCACAGTGATTGCTGGGTACGTTATCACCATGTTTTTAATAATTAAAGATCAGTTTTTACCCTGGTATATATGGTGGACGCGTACAGTCGATATTCATTTACTTTTACCATCTGTTGGTGATAGAAAGTACGTGAAGAAAAACGATACAACGAATGTTCCTATAAGTTTATGAAATTGATGAACTCTTAGAGTAAGGTGGTTTATTTTATTTATTTATTTTATATTTGTGGAGCGTATTTAAATTATATTTATACATTTACTATTTACTTGTTACTTTTTTGCACATCCAGCAAGTTCAATTTTCAGATACTCATGAAAGAGTTCATTAAAATTATGCAGATTGCGCAAAATCTATTCGCGACATACGATTTACACAAGTACGACATGGAAAATATGAAAAAAACTACCTGAAAAAGAGAGGAGAATAATTATTTTGCGCAGTCAGCGTTGGACGTGTGTTCAGTTCCAACCTATGGTTCCAATCATAGTTCCAACCACCAATCTGATATGAAAGCAGCTTTGCCAGTCTAGAATGTTTGGTACTTTCTAAGAAATGGATAAAGCCGTATTTAGTGAAAGAAAATCGAGATTGGTAATATTATTGACTTTTGAAAAATAAGTGAGATCAACACAAATAAGAATAAAATAATATAGGACAAATTCTGCAATAGATGAAATCTATATGTTACCGTGAAAGGACGAAATCTGGTGAATGTCGAGATACACCGGTGAATGTCAACATTCTCAACGTTGCTTCACGTATGTCCGAAATATTGTTGAAATTTCATTATTTCTTACTCACACCGGCGATTGTCGACATTCAGGATGCACTCATGGTGTATGTTAAAAAGAATTTTTTTATAAATAAAAACAAAACAAATTCATAGGTCTTTATTTATTGAAATAATATGGGAAAAGGACTTTGTTGAACTCAAAACAAACTGTAGAACATAAAAATATAAAATGAAATAAAAAAATGAGAACCATATCTTATTTATTGCAACAACTTAAACTACCGTGGCACAAAAGTTTCTTGCTCTTACAGCTGCATTTAGTCGTGGAACACTTTCTTTTGCAGTTACAACGTGTATTGCCTTGCCATCCACTTTTTGAATTAGCAGAAGCTGCTTCTCTTAGCGATATTTCTTTTGTTGAAACTTGGTCCATGGAAAGTAACTTTTCTTCAAAAATAACGAACTGATTACGGGTGAAAAGCTGCTTCAAGGTACCATTTTTGTTAGCTAATCTATAAAAGTGTGAATCCTCTATTCCAACAACAACCGCTAACACATTTTGAGGGTCTGTACGACCACGGTCGACATCGGGGACTTCTTACGGTATCACCAATTTGGACAGGAGAAAACTTTTTTTGAGGTTCGCAACATTTTTGTTGCTTGAAGTAGAAGATTCTCTTTTGCAGCTACTCTTTTCCAAGAAATTAGCTCGTGCTTTTCAGCCAGTGCTTGAGATGAAGATATGTTAGGTGGCGGATCAGTCAGTGCTTGAGATGAATACGTGTCAGGTTGCGGGTCAGTCAGTGCTTGGAATGAAGACGTGCCACGTTGCGGATCAGCTCCAATGGTATTTTCATCATCCATGTCTGTTTCAACATAAGGTCCTAGCTGTTCTTCGGTCTCAATGTTTGAAATTTGCCAGCGAGGGAGTGATGACGATGTAATACCCCTTTTTGGTTTAACGCCAAACAGGGCTTCATGAGGAATCTGGCGTATACCTTCGTGATAAGTTGTGTTTTTGGCAAATTGGACAAACGGTATACCTTCTGACCAGTTGTTTGAATCATTGTCCTACATCCAAGTAGTTAACATCCAAGCAGTTAACATATTTTGTATATCCTGATTGGCTCTTTCAACTGAGCCTTGTGTTTGACTGTGACGAGGCTTTCCGTGCACTATTTTAACATCTTTTCACATAGCGCATAGTTCAGGTATGACTCGATTACTGAACTCTCTGCCATTATCCGAATGCAATATAGCGGAAGCACCAAATGTTAAAAAAATTTGGAGAAGGTGATATGCTACTTCTTCCGATCTCTTGCTTTTTAAAGGTCGTAACCGGACAAATTTGGTTAAATGATCTTGATATACCATTATAAACTTGTAATCGCCATCCCTGTGTGATTGCAAGTTTATCAAGTCGACTTGACATCTATAATGAGTTCAATTCGGAACTGAGCATTGGTTTCATGACAATATTATTTTTAGGCGCACTATGTTTCATTTGACATTGTTTTACAGAAATTTTAATACATCACAACTTCATATTCTGTATCTAGCTTGCAATTCTTTAAGCATTCGTGTTCTTCCTCAATGGCCTTTTCTTATGTGATTTTCAGAAAGTATTGTAAAGAACTCATTATTAGTGACAAAATACTGGATATTTTTTTCTCCTGATCTTAATGGCACAATAAACTTTTCTTCATCACTAACTTTCAAAATGTCACAATCGTTTTAAACGTTTGTAGTCCAAAGGTGTACTACACTTACTTTTAGCAGAAATTACTTTAGGAACGATTCTAGAGTACTTTTCTTGTGAAAAATAAAACCAATTGTCTTCTCGTTTAGTTCCAATTAAGGCATGTAATTTTTCAAAAAACTTATCACGATTCACTGTAGTAGCCAGTGAATACAAATTATAATTTCTAATAAGAAAATTGAATCAGGTTAGGGAACGTTGCGTTAGACTGACGAAGACAAAGCTAACTGAAACAAGGGGCTGGAACCGTCTAAAAACTTGTCGCGACCTGCGGTGTCCGAGTTTCACCGGACCTCATTTGTGTTTGTCGACATATACCGGTGAAAGTCCGAATGTATAATAGAATCAAGAAATGTTCGGACTTTCGCCAAGGCATTTGTTATTTGTCGACATCCACCGGCGAATGTTGACATTCACTACTTTCGGTCTTTCACGGTAACATATACACTGCTTTTTCCTTTCCCTAAATTGCAATAGCCTCCTATTCTATAGGACATCCAGCCAGCGGTGTGGTATTGTATTTTTGTAATTATTTTTGAAGATGGCACATTGCAGTGCGTCTGGGTACTAGCCCATGCTTTTCAAATTTATCTTTATTGGGAAGGATTAGGGTTTAACGAAGGTCAAGACTCTTCTCGTTCTGTGGCGTATCCAGAACATTTCACAAAGGTTTGCGCCAGGTTTTGGATTCTGTTGGGTGTGATTCTGAAATATAATATATCTAATATTTAAATGTATTTTAATGTATTGATATTTTTCATTTTGTTGTGTAAGTTGTATTTCAGCTATTCAGGTTCTATAAGCAGGGGGTGCGGTAGCATGCATCTAAATACTAATGTTATTTGCCACTAAATGATTGATTACTATTCTAGCTACTTATAATGCGGGTTGTTGTAGTATGTCACTTATACCTATTGGTCTCTTCATGATTATTATCAATTTTCTGTACAGTGCCTTGTCTTGTTGTGCTCTGGTATTGCAGCCCAGGATTATATGATTGAGGTCCCCATACTCTCCACATTCGCAATTTGGATTGTCCTTTATCCCTATTTTGTTAGTGTGCAGGCGTAGTGCAGTGTCATGTTCTCATTCTACACATCAGTGCTATATATGTCTTCTGGTGAAAAATTTTCCCTCATTGAATCATACACTGCTTTCCATATAACAATTATTGGTATTTAACATTGTTGCCGACAAAAATTGGTAATAAATTTTACAGATAAGTACATTTGGCAACAGCGGTTAAAATAGGCGGGAACTGAACACACATCCATCGCTGACTGCGCCCATTTTTCCTTCTCTCTCTTTCAAGTAGTTTTTCTCATACTTTCCCTATCGTACTTGTGAAAATCGTATGCCGCGAATAGACTTTCCACCATCTGTTTATACCGCTCGGATTCCTACAAAAAGAAATAAAAACGAGGAGACTGTTTTCTTCCTTTCCGATAAATAGCAAAGTACATTTTTAAAACATTAATTTGGAGAATTTAAGATAAACAGTCATTAAGCCCCACAGAGAAGTATAACAGGAGAGAGAGATAGAAGGAGGAGCAATAAACATGTTTTACACTCGGAGCGTTTTCCGCATGATATATGTCAAGATTTACGGGAAAGCGCTTGTTTTAATGGTAACGCTTTATCAGGTTTTTAGAATCATTTTATAATGCTGTCTCGTTCGTCCTCAAAAAAAGTTCGTAATGAAAAGTCGAGATTCTTAGACAAATAAGGCCATGTTTTTCTAAACTGTTGAACACTCTATTCAAAAATTTGAGACTTTGAGACTTTTGAGACACCTTATCTCTTAGTAGAGTCTCGAAGGATTTTGACCTAGAATTGATTTTCCCTCCATCAAAAAATTCAAAAGATTTGTTTGACCTAGGAATGAATTCAAAAATGTTCCACTTAAACAGTAGATCATATTTCCATATACAGGGTGGGGCACTATGAACGAACGGCGTCTTAACGGCAAATATAATTAGAAAGAATAAGACGTAGAATTATGTAGATCACTTAGGACTATAATTTCAAAATATTTTGAAATATACAGGGTGCTCCAAAAAAGCGTGCCGTATCAAAGTTAGGTTCCTTTAAACGGAACACCCTATATTTTATCACATTTTTGAATTGTACTATTAAAAATAATGTAAGTTCATTAACATTTCCCTATACCTATCTAGTTCAGTTTTCAGGATAAATCGATTTTACATAATTTGTAGACCCTCCGAAAAAATACAATAACTTCAAAATAAAAACGAATAACCACATTTGCTTTACACCATCTCACTAGAAGTTTTTAACATTCCGTTTTCAATATTTACTGGTATGCTATCATATACAGGGGGTTTTTAATATGACAGTATAACACTAACCATTTAATACATAAATTTCTGGCTTAATTTAAATGGAACACCCTGTATCTGTTGGGTTTGTTGAACGTGGGAATTTATTACCTTTCAGTTGGTATTAGAGTTGCCTATATCTAACTCTGATAGTTCTCGAGAAATTTTAACTTTGTTTTTTAATATTCAATTATTTGCTGACATCTAGTTACCTATGACATGATACGCCGATGCAAAGTTTTTGAAAATTTAAAATTTGTTATTTTGACAGTAAGTGCTTTGTTGTATGATTTATTATTGATAAATTAAAGGTCTCTTAAATCAGAATTTCATTAAGTGTACTCCATCATTAACTTTGCAATAAGATTAGTAAAAAAACTTAAGGCTAACTGGAAGGAAATTTCGTAAATTTTCACGTAACAAACTACCCGAACTTTTAGATGAAGTTCCACTATCTACAGGACAAAAAATGTGGCTGCAGTTAGATAGTGCGTCTGTTGATTACAGTATAATTGTCCGGCGTTACCTGAACAATATTGTTCCACAAAAATGAATTGGGCGAGGGGGTCCTTATCTTTGGCCGCCAAGGTTCCCATGCTTGACGCCATTAGACTATTTTCTTTAGGGTTACATAAAAAGTATTGTCTCCAATACAAAGCCAACCACTCCTGAGAACATGAAGGATAGGATAAGGAGAGCGTTTCAAACAGTAACACCAGAAATGTTAAAGAAAGTGAACAATAAATATTTTAAAAAGAGGGTTCAAATTTGTATCCAACAAGATGGGCGTCACTTTGAACACCCTCTTTGAATTTTTTGTACCTAGTTATTTTTTTATAATTTTGAAGCTTATTGTATCTGTATGCCCAAAAATAGTGTACTTATCCTTAATAAAATTCTGATTTAAGAGACCTTCAATTTATCAAAGATAAATCATACAACAAAGCACTTACTGTCAAAATAACAAATTTTAAATTTTCAAAAACTTTCCATCGGAGAATCATGTCATAGATAACTAGATGTCAGCAAATAATTGAATATTAAAAAAACAAATTTAAAATTTCTCGAGAACTATCAGAGTTAGATATAGGCAACCCTAATACCAACTGAAAGGTGATAAATTCCCACGTTCAACAGACCCAACAGATACAGGGTGTTCCATTTAAATTAAGCCAGAAATTTATGTATTAAAAATATGGTTAGTGTTATTCTGTCATATTGAAAACACCCTGTATATGATGGCATACCAGTGAATATTGGAAACAAAATGTTAAAAGCTTCTAGTGAGATGGTGTAAAGCAAATGTGGTTATTCGTTTTTATTTTAAAGTTATTGTATTTTTTCGGAGGGTCTACAAATTATGTAAAATCGATTTATCCTGGAAACTGAACTAGATAGGTATAGGGAAATGTTAATGAACTTACATTATTTTTGATAGTACAATTCAAAAATGTGATAAAATACAGGGTGTTCCATTTAAAGGAACCTAACTTTGATACGGCACGCTTTTTTGGAGCACCCTGTACATTCCAAAATATTTTCAAATTATAGTCCTAAGTGATCTACATAATTCTACGTCTTATTTTTTCTAATTATATTTGCCGTTAAGACGCCAGAGAATAGTTCGTTCATAGTGCCCCACCCTGTATAAACTGTAAAATGTTGAAATTCTCGTTTTTCATTCAAATTCTTGCAAAGGAATATTCTCAAGAAAAGTTTACCATCAGTAATTGAAAGTGAAAACAATCTTACGGAAAAAATATGGAAACAGTGACGAAATTTCATAACTTCAACAGTCACTAGTTTCATTTTTAACCATACATTTCTATTGAGAAATGAATGAAAATAGAATTCAACAAATCCATTCATTTCTACTGAGGAGACTTACATGAAATTAATGAGGATTATAGCTAAAATAAATGTAATTCTCTACAACAAATAAACAAATACCTAGTTTTCCTGAGTGTTTCCATGGAATAGGTCTGGAAGCTAATGCCCCTAACCCGAAAAGAAAAAAAAAGGGGAAAATTTTCATCTTAGCTATGTCGCGTTCATCCCAACAAAATTGATCATGTAGCTATTTTTGGACTGATCAATCAATTCGTAATTCTGCTGAATGTGGTAATAAAACCATCGACATGTATGTCAAATGTCAATGAATACAACAACAACAACAACTCAATTTTATTTGATATATACTACAATTATGAAATAGGTATTACTTCTAACTATTGAAAAATGGGAGTTGATTACAATAAATTGAGCTCACCACTTTGGAGCATACTATGGAGAGTTGAATTTCCTGACACACAATTTATTATTGAAATCATAAGTCATCTCAAGCTGTTCATTCATTTTCACTGAAATACAAACTAAAATATCTCCAAACAAAAATATTAATATTATGTTTTTAAAATATGACATAAATGACAGTTAATGCATCATCAATCGGTAGCGAGTATCGTATTTTAATTCTTATTGAAAAAATGGCGACTGATTCCACAGCGCTCAATATGATCAGTTAACAAAACACGCGTTCAGCAGGAAATTTTTCTATTTCTCAATTTTCATTCAAGATCGTTTGTATTTTTATAGTATATGTTACTTTAATCTTTTTGGCCTTCCTGCGTTAGTGCATTGCCTATCACAGGATTATAATAGATATATTTTTAAAATTACAGGCATATGATTTTCCAAAAAATTATTTTTGAAACGTTTGGATTATCAAAAATGGACTGACTTAGGATATTTAGGAAATTGAATTAAATTGTAATATGGCTTGGTTAAAAACGCCGGATATAAAAAAATACACCTCACCTCTTTTTCTCTGCATTCCACATTTAACAACACTACAAAATGTTGGTAGTTGAATGTCAAAAGTGACATTTATATTTGTCGATCAGTTTAAAATATAATTTGCATTTTGGTGAAATTAAATTGTTATTTATTACTTTTTATATTGTTCTGGTCGGTTCTGTTCATTAAAAAATATAAATAAACTCTGTTCCTTTTGTGTAATGAATAAAGTAATATATTATTTAGGACCACTTTAATGTATGTAGGGCTAAGACGTCGGTAAGTAATTTACTTACCGACGTCTGAACGGTAAGTAAATCACTTACCGAACTGTTACACTCAGAAACCAGTAAACACAACCTACCGTCCTGACAACCGATGCTGTAAATAAACAAAAAAGATCGATCGCGCAAAAAATGTATCAATCCCATCGCTTATGGGTACTATCTTCCTCCACTATTTATATCAAAACATTCCATATTGTAAGTATAAAATTTTGGTTAGGTACGTACCTGTACATTTTTTCACTTGAGAAATATTAAATGCAATCAGCGTTAACTATATTGCAGAAAAAGCCAATGACGTTTGCTTGACTTTTTTTGCGTCTTTCGTAGTCGACTAGCATGTTTTCTCTAATTAAATGTCGATGGATTCTTTCAGTTCGTTTTCAATTTTCCAACCTCCTTTCCATGAACGACTTGTCGCGAAACAAAAAATCGCGCCGTGATGTATTGTTGTTTGTTTTCAACACGTTAATTGAATTCCATTTTATTATTTTAGAAATAGGCTGTACTTTTCATTTTGAAGAGCAAACACAAAAATTTGAATCTGAACTAAGTATTTTGCCTATTTAATAGTGATCTCTTCTGTTGCCGATTCTTGATATAAAGAGTTGCAAGTCTGAACTCTTTTGGTCTCAATAATTTTTTGTCTTCCACCAAACATCATCGAACGATATAGCTGATAAATTAAGTTGATATGAAAATTATATTTGACCCCCGTACAGTCGACAGAAGCAAACAAGAGCCATGGGTGGACGTGTTCATGTCGCTGTAGTTTCATTTTTGTATTAACAATCAGTCTCTCTTCTCTGTCTGCGCATTTGAAGTCTCAAGCTACATTGGTCGAGCTTGTTGTTGTTTTGAACAACGAAGCACTAATAATTGAAAAGCAGGAATAGTTTCACTGTATTATATTCACTATAATATGAATTTAATTTATACTTCAGTCTAAGTAATACGTGGTCGGCTTTGCTAACACCAAAAGTTGAGAAAGTGAAACTCACTGTTTTTCGCTTACTACAAAATAAATTTAACCTATACTTCAGCCTCAACAACATGTGGTGGTTATGCTATTAAATTGTAGTTTATATGAAACGTTTGGAAGTTTGACATAGCGCGCCATCTGTTGAACACTTACTCAATCCAGTCAACAGATGTCGCCATTAGAATCGTTTGTAGCTTACAGATAAAGACAAATAATTTGCAATAAAATAATATTGCGATCATAAATTGTGATGTTAGCTATCCTATCTTTCAAGTAGGATCAAACTGCACACGGTGTACAAATTTGATTAAAATCGGTTAAGTAGTTTAGGAGTCCATCGCGGACAAACAAGTGACACGTAATTTATATACATTAAGATAATGTTGTTTTCAAGAACTTTTTCAACAGTATAATGTACAAAAATAAAATTATTGATAAGGTTTGTGTTAATATTGGGATTTTGTTTCAGGTTTCATGGATCCGAAAACGAGATCTTCACATACTAACAGCTGGTATTTTAACTTACACATCAGATCAACGGTTTCAAGTCATTAGACCTGATAAATCTGATAATTGGACATTGCAAATCAAATTTCCTCAAATAAGGGATTCGGGAATTTACGAATGTCAAGTGAACACAGAACCAAAAATGTCGTTGCCTTTTAGGCTCAACGTCTTAGGTAAGTCAAAATTCCCAAATATACATGCGCGTATCTTGTACTGTCCTCTAAAGATGTTTGTTTTTTGTGTTCGAACTCTATTGGTCTATCCATTCAAAATGTTTGGAACTGGTTTTTATCATATGACTAATTGAACAAGACAAACAAATCCTTCAGGTTTGGTTCCAAAACGCAATAGCCTTATAGAATGAAATAATGGGAATTATGAAGCTCGAGTTATTGAATATTTCAATTTGAAATAGATATGTCATGATTCATTATCTTAATAAATAGTAAGAGCAAGAACACTCTCTTCCGTTAGTCAATAAATCAAACACTCCTTCCACATTATTATTTATGGATTTAGTAAATTAATCTAAAGTTGCGAAATGAGTAAAGCAATTAATAGCAAGGTACATAATTGAAACGTTTCCCTTGAAATTCCCAGCGAGCAAATGCATTTGACGGGATATAAATACGCGAGTGGCGAAAAAGGAACGAAACAGAATTGCAAATTTCTAGTTTATTCCGTATTCCGTTGGAAAAAGACGTACAACATGTTTTTCCCAATTTTTTTTTGAAAAGTTAAATAATGACTTTATAAAAAGAGCTGACTATAGTAACAATAATATTACCACTTTAAATTGACCTACTTCAAACATAATTTTTGAGAACCAATCCAACACTGACAGAGAAATATTTTTAAAAAATCTACTCCTTCTTCTGTCCACTTATATCGTTAATAAAGCTAAATTTTACGAAAGAACATTGCTGATGAAATATGCGGTAACCTAACCAGTAGATGATGAAGAACAGTGAAAAAAAAAAAATCTTCAATATACGCAGAAAGCTGTTCTAGCTGATTTCCATTTTCATTTGGGGCAAAGCCTAGTAATAAGGTTTGAGAAGCTATTGGTTTGGCTGAGTTTGTTTTGAAACAATCTTGTAGATTAACGATTATACGTTGATGACGCATTGAAAGAATGTCGGGGGCCCCCTGGACCCTTGGATACGTGCCTGTTAAATGGAGTTTGAAATAAATTCCTTAATACACGATCAATTGTCTTTCACAAAAAAAAACTTTGTGACATAAATTCAAAATGTCCTCTTGAAGTTGCATGGCAATTTATCGTGAATGTGATTTTTATTGCTTAATCTTATTTTATATTCATATAAAAGTGAATTTTCGAATAAGCTGCAAACACCTTTTTGCTTTGGAGTAGCAACTGCACTTAAAATAAAAATGAAACGGTGGAACAAATTTCATTTTAGGAATTTCTCTGTGTATACTCACTAGAGTAGCTCTCGACGCTAATTAAATTTTGTAATTATTCCAATAGGATTTTTTCGGGAACGTCATACAAACGCGATTTTAGTTCCAACGTTATGAAAACATATGCATTGTGGCCTCATTACTGGATCATAAACAATGAGAGTTGGGAAAATTGGTTAATAGGCCAAGCGATAGGTAAACTTTTATGACAAATAAATTGATGGTGCAAAAATTTTTTTTAAAACAAGCTTTCATTGAATTGCCCCGAAAAAAAAATTAATTTCAAATTAAATCAAAACAAGAAATTGAAGCACACATAGATTCAAAAGTTTTGCTCACCCTAAATTTCCGAAAAAAAAATGTGTTCATTATAAATGGATCAGAGATTAATTAAATTATTAGTTTCAATGAAAAAACACGTGTATATTTGTCAAAAATTTTTATTATCCAATAATAAACTTGCTTTAAACATAAAAAGTATTCTTAGAAATTGAATACAAATTGATTCTTTTTAAAGAAAAGGTTAAGTGAGAGCCTGCATGAGAACTTTTAATAAAGAGTATTTCCACCTCTAGAATTTATGCAAGCTTGAAGTCGCCTGCCCATGCTGTTTACCAAATTATTGATATTCTGTTGGGAAATATTTCGCCATTCTTCTTGGGCCACATGAACAAGCTCTTGTACACTCCTGGGTGGATTTCTACTTGTTGCCACTGCCCTGGCAAGCATGTCCCAAGCATGTTCTATGGGATTCATGTCAGGAGATAGGGCAGGCCAGTTCAAACGATTGATCCCTTCAGTTTCAAGATACTCATTTACTGCTTGGTCCGATGAGGTCGGGCGTTATCGTCCATTGAAACGAAGGAATTGCCAACAGCTGCGCGCCATAGTCTCACGTGAGGATGTAGAATCTCTCTGAGATTCCTATCACCAGTCATCGTTCCCTCCACATGAATTAATTCTGTGCGATCATTTAACATGATACCAGCCCAAAACATAGCACTTCCTCCTCTGAAGGGCGGCACGGGGCGAGCATGGGCAAGCTGAGCAACTCTCGTTGGATCCCGCCACACACGTATTCGATGGCTATCTTGTACCAAACAAATCCTTGTCTCGTCGGAAAAAAACACCGAATTCAAAAATTCTTCAGGCAAGGCCGCGTGTTCTTGAACCCACTGTAGTCGGCGAACTCTGTGCTCAGGTTGTAGTCTGGGCACTCTTATTGGTCGGCGACACCTCAAACCTGTCGCAAGTATTCGTCTTCGTAATGTCGAGATCGATACTTGAACTCCCAACGCATGTCTCATATCTCTTTGGAGTGCTGGTATTGCCATGGTCGGGTTTCTTCGGATAGTTAAGAGGATATAGCGGTTCTGCCGCTGATTAGTAACACGCCTTCTACCGCTTCTAGGACTATCACGAAGAGAATTGGTCTGGAGATACCGGTTCCATACACGAGACACTTCACTTTGCCAAACGCCAACTCTGTTTGCCACGAACCTTTGAGAATGACCTTCTTCAACTAAAGCCACTATTCTTGCACGGTCAATATCACTCATGACTTGACGATTCATGTTTGCACTTAAAATCGTGAAAATCGAATGCCTTGAATGTTGGAATGATCGCACTAAAAATGTTATCTTACAAAAAAACTGTAAACATCTGTATATTGCAGAAAATATGGAACATATTGAAATGGTGAACATTGATAAACAAGCCAACAAAAAATTGTGAGCGCAAAAAAATTCCTTCGCATCCGAAGAAGGTGATGCAAAACTTTTGAATCTATGTATGATCGTTCGCTTTATTTCAGCTTAGTACAGTCTAATATTCTTCAATAATAAGACCTTTTAACAATTTCACCGTACTTCAGGCCACGTAGGTATGCTTGAACTGCCGTGAAGAGCTTTGAACCTATAAGCAGACAAGGTCATAGTAGACAGTACTTTCCTGCGTTTTATATACTGTGAAAGCCCAGCATGATATGATTGGCATCATTCTCCGTTCTGCAGCACCGTGGCCATATTTTCCGGGCAATTGCACAGTCTTGGGTTGAATTATATGAACACCTTCTATTCTGGCAAATGGTATGACAGTATTGTACATCTTTGCTCTCCGGAAA
>CAJUYH010001029.1:656-53702 GCA_910591685.1 Galerucella tenella
TCGCACACGACGCTCTTCCGATCTCTACGTCGTATGTATGCGATCGTCCGTTTCGAATAATAACGAGCCTCTGCGCAAAATTAATCGACTCGTTGTATTATTTCATTTTATATAGATATGTTCAAACATATAACTACCGATATACATTATTATTATTATTTATTTCTTCACACACTTTGTCCGTTTGATTAAATATATATGTGTATTCTTGTCGCATCATTGAATCCCAAAAGCACTGATGAGAACAAATCACGATACGTATATGAAGCGATTAAACCTATGTAATTTGATGTGCGCACTCAATTTATTTCCATTCTCTATACACCCGTAATCAATAATTAAAAATTGTCAAACGTACATTTGCGGTATTAAATTCAGTGCGTTCGAATAGGTCTCTGAAAATCAGTTGTACAATGCCTCCGAGGCCTAGCATATTCCATATATATATTTTTGCCAAAGGGGATGGTATACATGGCGGTCGACAGTGGCATATGTATGTGCAATCATTAACCAGTGTATTATTACTCGGTAGATATTAATTGATTTTCAAAATACAATTTTCCATTTCAACGATCAAAAAACACTTTATACATATACATATACATATATATATATATGTATATCATGTAATGAAAATCAAAAGGGCTTGTGCTTTATGGAAAAACATAGCATACGGTGTTTCAGCTTTAACCATGAACAGAAGTTGTGTTTAACATACATATATGTATGCATTTTATAATGCTTTATTGCATTGTTACAGGAGCAATACTAAAACTTGCTTCATGCTCCTTCATTTTCTCAACAATATAGATGAATAAATAAATATATATATATATATAAAACGATGGGTGCGTTAGTATATCGCTGATGTGCACGTGGTGTGTGTTTTGGCGTTTACGAGAACGCATTTATGTTTATGGCAACCACATGTCTGTATCGATGAGCTCCACTTTCATAATAAATCAACTAATTTGTATGTATCACAATGTAGATTGAATTATAAAAAATATATAAATCGTACATTGATTGGGTATTATATATCTGTGTCGCCTGCAACAATTTTAAAAGTATTACAAATACAAAGTGAATAAATAAATCCGTCTTCTTTAACGATAAGCAAATTGTTTTTTTCATTTTTTACATTTAGTACTGTAAAAGTGGAGAATGATTGAAAAGCATAACGAAAATAACGTATATATTAATCAGTTTTGGAATTTATAAATACATATTGTTTTATTGTGCGTGGATAGATATATACGTGCGATGTGAATTAATATCAAGAGAGAATAATAAAATAGCAAAACAAACCCATTGATAATTCAAAGCGCCACGATAACTTTTTCTGCTCATCTGTCGAGTGCGGCGTGCGCGAGCTTTACCGGTGCATCAAATGGAAATCGAGCAAAATGAATTCATATACATATATATATATATATATATATGTATATGTGTATGTGTATGTGAGTGGTGTGTGCACATGCGAGTGAATTGTACGCGAGTGTGAAGCATGTAGAACAAGAGAACATCAAGCAATGATATCAAGTGAGACAGAGAGACACAGAAAGAGAAGAGAAAAATCACTCATAGAATGTGCCGCATATGCGTATATATATATATATATATATACACATATATACATGGAACATTATAGCTTGGGGCGCACCAAATTAGCTCCGCACCACCATCCACTAATACTCTTTTTTTTTTTTTTTGTTTGTTTGTTTGTTCTATAAAATGCGAGCACTTATGATTTTTTTTTTTCTTTTAGGACAGATATCAAACGCCATTTATCACCTATCACACATGGCTCATAACATCCTTTATACATATTCAGACACAAATTAATTCTAACATTCATGTAAAATAAAATGGGCCGAAAAAAAAAAAGAAAAAAAAAAAAAAAAAAAGAAAGAAAAAAATAAAACGAATTATCATTCATGTGTACACAAGATATATATTCCAAATGGGCCATTGTGCAGTAGACAATCTCGTGATTGAACATATATTAATATATGGAGAGGATGGGTGTATGTGCGAGGGAGATAGAGAGAAGTATCGCGCGCACGGACTATATAGGCCCCGCAGGCACAAAATATCGATCTCATACATAATTAAATACCAGCACCGGCAAAGCAGCACAAAGAGAGCTTACTTCAGCTTTGATCTGCTGACAGACGGGAGCCGTCATCGTGGACTTCAATAGCAGAGTGAATCGCGCGTAGGCAACGATGTGAGAGTGTAAGAGAGAGACGCATGTTAATATACATAGACGCGTGTGCTCTCGAAACAATCGTCGACTCTTTCGCATTCCGCATTACCTATCATCTCTACGGCATGTAGTCAGAGCCACTAACGAACGCTTGAGGGCCTCTTTGATTTGTATACCATAAAGGACCAAACGATTCAATACGAAAAACATTGAATGATACATATACATAAATATATATATATATATGTTTATGTATATGGATACACGCACAGACACGTCAATTGTCACTGCGCATTCTCAGTATCGCTCATCTGACAATTTAATCAACAAGATGCGGGCACATACAATTGACAATTTACAATATTGCATTATACATTATACTGTTAAATTTTTCCTATATATAATCGGCCTCTCTATATGTATTATTTTCAATATTTCCCAGTATAAATGAATGTGAATAAAAAACAAAAATGTTGAACGTAAGTATAGATGATGAAGATTTGAAAACAAGTCATGGGACAGGTGTATCACTATTCTCATTACACCAGTGACAAGTCACATTTATTTGTGATATTCACGTATGATTATTTATGTATACAGTGAAATAAGAATAAATAGATATAAATAAATAAATTAATACATGTATACATATGTGTGTAGAAATATATGAAATGTCGTGTATGTGTCAACTGAACAGGCGAGATCTCGAGAAAATAATTTCTCTAATCGGCAATACACATCAAGCTCGTATTGCGCCTACACTTCTACAGTCATTTATCAATCACCCACACGAAATATACATTATATATACCCTCAATCATATGATATATACACATACGAAACAGTAATTTAAACGCGCAAAGTGAGAGAGAATAAATGTTTCTGTTTTTTTTTTCTCCTTTTTTAAAATCATTCTATTTCTCTTATTTCATTTTATTTTATGTGTGTAACGGAAATTCCGTTATAGGATTACAATTTATTATCTTAAATAAAAAATAAAGGTAGGAAAAAATAATAAATAATAAATAAAAAAGACACGGAGAAATAAAGAAAGGAAAAAAGAGAATATAATAATAGAAAAAAAAAAAAAAAAAAAAGCGATTAAACAAACTCGCACATTGTCATATATCAATATACACACAACTGTGTTTGGTATTATAATTTTTATTTCATATTTATTTTTTACTTTTATTATTATATCATTTTCATGTTTCTATTTTTATTATTTAATTTCACGCCATTCCACCTTTTCCCCTCCAAATGTGCATACATAGGTAAATGCTCTTCACTTTTATTTCTCAATGAAACGTAAATTGGACGCGATGAACCGCACAATATAGTCGCAATATAAAATAAAACAATACGAAAAAAAATAAAAAAAAATAAATGAATAAATAAATAAATAACGAAATGGAAAAAAAAAAAGTGTTCGTTATCGATACGAGACCGCGATTACCCCGAGGACCAACGAATGTGTGCACCAATACAAAACTATATATGTGCGTATGTGTGTGCGTTGTGGGAGTATGAGGGACACACGGCGATAGAGGGGAAAAAGAGGGAAGGCTACGACAGGCGAGAGTGAAATGATCGATGGCGGAACGCATGGTACGGATCGCCGGTGCGAGCGTGACATTTGGATAACGTGGTATAAGCGCAAGCTGTGGCGTATATCTCCGTGCACACGTGCGTTCGCAGGTGTGTAGACGAGAGCCCGCGACCCATACAACACCACGAATATGTACTTGAGTTGGCGCGAATATCCTCAGCACTAATATATTAAGCATATATTTATATATACATATTCTATATACATGTATACCCGCCGATCATACATAAATACTTTCATACATAGAAATATATATCTGCGTATATGTAAGAAAAAAAAAAAAAAAAAAAGAGAGAGAGAAGTGGCAAATCAACGTACATACGTTTACCATTTAGAATTAAACACTAATGTGTACGTTCCAATGTATATAGCATACACAAACTTACAATTAAATGCATAAAATGTACTATTTATCCGTTTATATCTATGTTATATTTGTGTGTGTTATTTCAATGTTATGATCGTTTTTAATATTGTAAATCACTCTCATCCGATTTTTCTTTTATTTTCCATATGATCACAACTACAAACAATTCATAATAAAACATGTAATTACAGATGTATTTATGATTAAAAGTGAAGGAAACAAAAGAAACTGTCTTTATACTTTAGTGTGACAATTATAAAATAAGGCTAATGGCAGTAACATTATTAAATATATATATATATATATATATAAATAGGTGTATATATTTAATGTTGATAATCGACGACTATCGCACAAAGATATGGAGAATGAGTGTGCGCCAACCATTGACCTAATCTCTATAACTCGCTTGTTGACGTTTTATTCTTTTTTTTTCTTCTTTTTTTTTTTCATATTTGTCCTCCACAGTCGGTAAATGCATGAGTCATTATTGAATATAATCAATGGACATATAGCTGTAATTTAATTTTACTTTATCCTGTCACTAGTGAAAACGTGTTGTGAATAATTTTTAATTTTTTACTTCGCCTCATATATTTTATTATATCATTTTTTTTCTTTTTTTTTTTTTTTCATTTTTTATTTGGGGCTACGTTTCATTTAATTCAACAAAATGTATGTGTACAGCACGCAATTTTGCCTCGTTAAATAGTGACCGCACAGCCGACCAATCACAATGAAGCGATGAATTGTAATTGAGTTTTACCGATGCCTCACCACAGCCAGAAAATTTCATGTGAATTGTACAACTGGTAAACTGTATTTTACCATTTTCAAAATTAACAATAAAAAGAAAAAAAAATATGTATTTATCGGTGTACAAAACGAGTGAGCATCGGTATGTCCATATACACCTGATAAAAGTGTTTGTATATATAAAAAAAAATAATAATAATGATGATGATAATAAAAATAAAAAAAAAAAGAGGAAATAAAATCGTGGCAGCGCGTGAGATGAATGAGAAGCAAGTTTACTCAATTTAGTACGGCTATTTGAACGTGTTAAACGTCCACATTTTTTTCTCTCCCCAATTTTCCTCTCATTTTCCCACACATTTTTCGCTTTGTGTTTTATATTTTTTATTTTATCTTGTGTCTTGACCACTATGCGTCGCTCTCCGTCTATCTTTGCACCTCATTCTTTCATTTTGTCTCCACATTCATACACTGTTTCGACAACATATAGTGTTAGTTACTATCACACATTGACGCGTTGCGCCCGTGAATCCACCACCTGCTGTTCACACAATCACACTTTTGTTTATATAGAGCGTACAGAAAAGAATCACCGTAAAACTTTAACGTAACGCATTAAATTAATGACGTGAAATAATCAAATTCATTTACTCTTATTTATTGCATCGAGCGTCATAAACATTTAGAAGTGAAAAATAAAATGGCTTTTCACGCGTATTCATTTCATATTAACCATTTATAAAAAAAAAAAAAAAAAAAAAAAGAAGAAAATAGAATGATGCCAACAACAATCGAACAATTATATGAACTCACCACGAGTAGTGGCTCCAGTCGAGCTATTCCCGTCAGTCGCACTGGGAATGATGAATTTCACCACTACATCGACCACCCCATGCTAAACGATGAAACACGCGGCCTCGCCGTTGTAAAACCATTCTCAACACATCGTCACAAGTAAAATAAAACAATGAAAAATAAATGGAACCAAATTAGACCAAATACAATATTTGTTTCCACACAAACACATGAAATCCCAGCAGTTATGATTCACACAAGTCCACAAACAATTTAATTCATCTGTTTGTCGTAACATTCAACACTTTCTCGCGTTCACAAAATAACCGCGTCACATACCAATATCATCGCATTGTGTCTCAATACACATATATATTCACACGCACAAGCTAGCGCGCGCGCGACCACATTTATATGTCAAATTAGATTGAAATTATTTCTCACTTCTTCCTTCATTCCGTGCACATATACCGATACATATAAATTGTTTCGAAATGGAAAAGAATAACAAAAAAAAAATAGAAAAACTGTATATTAATAATTGAAATATCTCCGATACCAATTGAAAATACACTCGGAAGAACGTTTTATTAACGGGAAGAATATAATGACTAAACAAAAATAATATTATTATTTTGAAAAAGTGTATAATATACTGCACGCGTGACTATAGAGATATAGGAAAAAACACAGACCCTACCGGATCGGCAGCACGTGGCGAACTAACGGCTCCGCGACTCATCTCTCCCACCACAAACACAAAACGTTGTATTTCTCCTCCGCGCAAACTATACCCCTCCCGCGGCCCTGACCTATCCCCACTCTGGCGGGAGGGGCGCCGTGTACAATTCTCTCCCTTCTCTTTCACTAAAACGTCAACGTCCCATTCCACCCACGCCCCCATCCTACCACCACACTTCTTTCCAACGACTCTTTCTTCTCTTTCCCGTATTTTTATATATCCCATCCTATCCCTTCTCCAAAGATTCTTCACCTATTATATACCTCTACTCGCGCTTCACAATCGTCCCTACCCACCATCTCTCTCTCTCTCGCTCTCTCTCATTCTATTCACCACTGAGTCTATTTATCGCTTTTGCCTTCTTCGTCTTGTCGTTGACACTTCTCTTTACTCTTGGGCATTATTCTCTAAATCCTCTCTCAGTTTATTCCCCCAGTCAGTTCCAATTGACTCCACGGACATTTGTCCATCTTATACTTCATCGTGTCGTTTAGTTATAGAGTTGATATAGTTGGGCTTGATCGTGTTTACGCATGGGATTCGCCAATAGTTTCTATGTGTTTATATTTGTGTTTTGTATATACATGTATATGCGCGTATACTCGCGGTCATCCAATCGTCACTCTATCTCTCTGCGTTTGTGCACCCTCAACACAGGTGCAATGGCCTTGTCACTGCTTGTTATGTTTACGTGCGGCGCACAAACACAAAATGATAGAGAGGCGAGAGAGAGAGAGAAAGAGAGAGGGAGAGTGAAAGGAATCAAAATAAAAGAATTAATTTACCTCACGTAAATAAAACTCTCGTGTCTACATTCGCTACTTTTATTTTTTATTTGTATTTTTTTTTTCCTTGTTATGACTCGACGTGAATAAAATAGAATGTATGTTTTTTTTTCATTCTCTCCCACTTTTATTCATTCATTGGCAATGTTAACGCACTTCATTCATAATTTATTCACATAATAATATTTCTTTTCTTCATATTTTTTTTTTATTTTTCATTTTTCACTGTCTCGTTCTCTCATTTGCTCACTGCCTCCTTCCATTTCGTTGGCGCTGATTGCCCGTACTTTCACGATGAAATATTTATTATATAGTTTGGGTGAGATTATTTGTTGAGAGGAGAAAGAGGGAAACAGAAATAATAAAAAAAAAAAAAAAAAGGAAAAAAAAAAAAAAAAAAAAAAAAAGGAAAGCATAAGGAAAGAAAAAAAAAAGGACAGAATACGAACATAACGAAGGGCTCAACGCAATGTTTCCGTCTTTTCGTTCCAAGTTATATCGACTATACATGCGGAAAGTAAAAGAGAGTGCGAAAGACACAGGGAGAGAGAGAGAGAGAGCGAGAGAGAGAGAGATGTGAGGGGAAGTGAACGTGGCGAGCAACGACGATGGTTACGTTCCACGGATCAGGGAGCTCGATAGCGTGCCGAAGTCGAAGCGGACGGCAATAAATCCATTTTTCGTGAAGGGTCGGGCGAGGGGTGAGAGCGAGAAGGGTCTGATTAGCAGCCTGACTCGGCCGTGCAGGATGACAGCCGGTGAGTTATAATATTGCCCATCCATCTATTTATCTACTCTCTATCGCGCGTTCTCTCTTCCACTGAACAAGCGATTCCACCCCGCACCTATATCTATATACATATATATGTTTAATGCGCCCTCATGACGCCTCGTATGTACATACATATATATATATGTCCTTTCGTCGTCGTATGTCGTAAAGAAAATAATAATAATAATGGATATAAATATAAATTAGCCCATATAAAAGCATTTGAAACGTGGGAAACAACGCGCATACAATTCAACCTAAAATGCATTTGGAGTGGGGGGTGGGGGGGGGCTTGAAAAACAAGAGAGAATTATCGATATGTAGAAATGAAAGGAAAAAAAATAATCATAAATAAATACATTGTATTTTTATATGGTGAATATATGTATGGGTATGAGAGTGGTGAGAGTGAGGAGAGGCGGACTGAAGGAGAGAATGATCGGTCGAAGGGGGCGTTACAGGAAAGGCTGAAGGGCAATCGGAGGAGGAGATGTGAGAGAGAATGAGAAAGAGAAATGAAATAAATGAAACTCATTCGATATTACATTGAGGATGACCCCTCGCAAATCTTAAACTGAAAGCGAAGCGCCAGGACACCTCTCTATATATACATTTCCAACTGGAAAGATGCATCCCGAACTTTCGACGGGAACCAGTTCATATATCTCAAGTATGGTCGCCATAAATAAGCGAACCTGTCCGTTCGCTCTGTGTTCGCCGTCGGGCGAATCTCTCCCTCCGTTCTCTCACTCTCTCACACATGGTTGTAGACTCCCCCTATGAATTTCCTGTAGTCGCATATAATAATATTCCAAGCAGTGGGCGAACATATACACATAGTAAACCCCATGATAACAAAAAGATAAAACAAAAAAAAATATAAATAAAAGAAAAAGTTGAAGAAAAAAAATCAGTGTCTTCTCATTGCATGTGTAACACGCCCAACAAACTTATTCACACTTTATTACTGTGGGGTGTGTCACAGGATCAAGTGAAGAGAGGGAGTGATAAAAAAAATAGAATGTAATAAGCTCACTGTCGTCCCACGGATTCATACGTATACATATATACATCTGTCCTAGGTCTTTCTGTATATAAAGTTATACCAGAGTTCAAGTGTAATCCGTTGGTAAGCCTTGAGACTATCGATGTGCCGATATGCAAAGTTGAACAGAATATAAAATATATAGATATACACAAGAAAATCGCTGGCTTCCGGTGAAGAAGAACTTGTCTCGTTAATTTTAATCTGATACACACCACATATATGTTGCATACACAGTCAATTTAGTATATATATAGTCAGTGAATATGCCAATAGAAATATATAAATAATCAAGTTATTTTATTTATAAATCTCACAAAACTTGTATTTAATATATTCGATTTTATTCGTCTTTCTTTTTGCTTTTTTTTTCGCTTCACTCCATCGTTTTGTTAACACTTGAATAGCGGAAAAAAAAAAAAAATAAATAAATAAATAAATAAATGATAATAAACAAGACATTGTGCCTTGATAAAAACAATAATATTCATACAGTAACAGTGGTGAATGTTTCTTAATACACATGATGAAGACAGCAACGTCATGCTTAGCAATAGTACCATATAATTTATCGATTCAAGATCTATCTAGACTTCATTTCTATCTGTATCATTTTTTTAAATTGCTTGCAATGACTTTCTCCATCAACATTCTATTTGTCTATTGTATATTATTATATTTTCACAGGGCATCGAACCTATTTCCTCACTTCAACGCACAAATACAAGAGCCACAAGTGAACAAACAATAAAACAAGAAAACCACAATTGAAAAGAAAATATTCGTGGCACACAACCTTGAATCCAAATCTCAGAATGAAACTGAGTTTGTATGTATATATAAAATAAATATTTCCATACCTGTAAATAGACAATATCATTATACATATCTATTGAGATAATCATATAGCGAATGTTTATAATAGATACAATTTGAAAATAGTTTCAATCGTTATTTGTCACTCTTCATAACGAAATAATCGTAAATCGAAATGATAACACCAGACACAATCTTATCTTACACCGTACAGAAATATTTTATGCGCGTCTACTCGTCATAACTCGGGCCTATATCTTTCTCAGTCTCTTCCATTTCTTTTTCCATCCCTCTCATTCCAACCTCGCCCACGCAAGATGAGCTCTGGCGCCCTTATCTTCCGTTAGTCACTGTAAATCGGCGTAAATTCCATCCAATCTCCCTCTTCGCTATTCTTTTCCCCTCACTCCTCCACTCTTTTTTCCTATTCGTTTTCACTTTATTTCACACTCGCACATTCTTTATATTTTTCAGATGAAATGCAACATGAAGTTTTATATCTTTAATGTTTGAGATGTTCAGTGGAATAAACGACAATTTGTATGACAATTGTCCTTAAAGGTCTGGTGGTGTTATTGTGTTCGCCGTATGGTGGTATTATTATTTTTTTTTGTCATTTCTTCTTTTTTGTCTGGAGTAATATCGTTTGTGGCATACCGATGGGTTCATATATATAGCGATATAGACTGTATGCACATAAAGAGGAAGGAGGCGCGCGACAAAATGTAGAGGTCGAAGAAAGGACGAAGAAAGATCACGATCATCCTCCTTTCTCTTTCTTGCTTTCGCGTGCTTCACTGTATACATACATAGAGACATATATATATATATATATATATGTCTCTATGTATGTGTGTACTTGCAGACTTTGTGCTCTATACGTCTGTGGCAAAGGTCGAACCGTGCTGCGAGAGCACGACCGTGTTACGAGCCAAACGTTATTAAGAGTAGGAAGCGCCCTTGTGACAAATGGCATGGCTTCATTGTTGCACACGAAACCCCTCTCTCTTTCACTCTCTCACTCTGACGATTCTTATTCGCTTTCGTTCTTCCTTATACGTGTACATATATATATATATATATATATATAGGTATAAAGATTCCTTCAACGTTTCTGCTGTCGTAAATCTGCGGACGGTGACCGACAGGAATCCAAGCGACTCCCCGGATGTGGGATCACCTAACAAAAAAAAATTTAGTCCTCGAATAAAAAAAAGTTAATGAAAGAAAGATAAAAAAAAAAGGTATGCAGAAAAACGTGTGAGAATTGAAAGGGGGCAAGAAAAAAAATACAATTATTTAACACATGGAAGGAATTTTTTTTTAATGGAGAAAGGGCACTGCATATAAGTTTAGTTGTATTTCTGATTCTGATGGTGGATCGGTTGTGGTAATAGTGGTGTAACGATGATGATGATGGTAGTGGTGGTGGTGGTGGTGGCAGTCGTTGTAGCAGTAGTAGTAGTAGTAGTAGTGGTGGTATAGAGAAGGGATATATAGAATCGCTTGGCGATCAACGGCGGTATACGTCAATCTGATCCAAAGGAGAGTCGATACGCGCGCGCGAGAATCGAGGGGGGCCCCAAGATGGCCGCTTAAGAGTGTATACACATGTATATGCATATATATAAATATATATAAATATATATACATATACGTATAGGGGCCCCTAGTTCGCCGGCATCACCGACATTTAGCATAAATCACTCCCGCTCCGCTACACTCGCTCAGTATACGGCTGCAGAATACGACCGCGCCACAAATACAGAGTTCTGTTTTTTTTTTTATTTTACTTATAGGTATAGATACATATATATATATATATATATATATATATATTTATAAATTTTATATTATATATGAACGCACATTTATGCATGTTCACTCACTTAACAACGAACTTACTTCACTGACATAATTAAATATTCGTGGACCGAATGAGATATGCGATGACAACAATAAAAATTTATCAATTAATTGGAATAAATTTTGTTTTTCACATTAATATATATATATATATATATATTAATGGCGGAGAATTAATATTATGAACTGGAGTATAATTTTCAAGGGCAATGTAACAACATGCCAATATCTGGTTGAGTGTGTGCGAGGTTTATTTTATAATTAAGCGAATTGAGGGAGCGCGAGATGAGAGTGTGTATAATATGTATGATATGAAGAGCCAAAACGGCTTCGTGTCTGGTAGTTATTGCCTGAAGGCTTCGAAACCATAAGATGGTTGAGAAGGGAGAAGAAGAGAGATAACAGAAAAGTGAGAAGAGGGGGGTTGTGCTCGTCTATGGGTTTCAAGCTCGCTCTTTTAGTTCGTTCGTTCGTTTTTTTTTTTTTTTTTTTTTTTTTTTTCGTTTTTATATTCTCTCTCTCCCCCGAAACGTCACCGTCGATATTTATGGCGAGTCTGAGAAGCCGAGGGCGCTTCAATGTGAGTCTGCCCCATAGTATGATCAGAATATAACACATACATGTATATGCATATGTATATGTATATATATACGTAGACATACATAGGATAGTCGCGGGCGTAATTCTGTCAGCATTCACTGGAGAAGAGAAACAGTCTCATGAAAATGAAATTAAAGGAAGAAGGAGCAGTGACATTATTATAATGTATAGGTTAACAAAAGAGCTTTGAAGTATTTGTGACATAAATGCGTGGATGAAGATATATATATATAGAAAGTTTAAAGTGTGAGGATTTTACGCTTGAGCCGAGGGCGCCACTGACATATCCCAGCATCCAGTAGCAAATTCATTTGGTGTATGACATACTTGATAGTTGAAGTGTGACAAAAAAAAAAAAGCAGAAACAATTATTTTTATTATTATTATTAATAACAAAATATTGTTCTCTCACTCTGTATCACCCACGTGTATAAATGTATTTAAATGTGTGGATAGTTACAAAGAGAGGAATAAACGGGCGCAAATAAGAGTTCACTACCGGTTTTGCAGTTGCGTTCACACGCGCGCCACATTCACTCTCTCTCTAAAAGGATGTATATACATATATTATATATTTAATATCCGCCATGTAGAATAATTGTCGTGTTCAATCGTTTCATCTACTTTTTATGGGGAATCTAAAATTAATTATGCCACTGAAACCTCTGAATAAATGGCGTGGATAATAATGAATTTGCCAATGGATCTACTCAATGGGCCAGAGTGAATGAAAAAGAATTGGGGGAAAAAAAAAGACAAAAAAAAAATATACAATTGAGGGAATGAAATAAAAGGGGGCGAATCCCCCGACAAGAGAAAGTGCCTCATTGCTTGAAGGGGTGCAATAGTGTCATAGAAAAAAATAAAAAAAATAAATATAGCGCGAAAGGGGGGGTTGAAGATAAAATAGATTGCTACAAAATGTCGTAAACCGTTTTAGAACGAGTTTATATAAATGACATTGAAAACGAGAGTGTTCTATACATGAATTTATATATATATATATATATATGTATATATTTATAGTTATTCATTGGATTGCTTGATTTTTATATATGTATGTATATTGTTCCTGCGTGTGCATTCATTCTTTATACATACATATATATATATATTTATATCAATTAACCTGTCACAGTTGGCGCCTCATTAATTACCGCAATAAAAAAATTTTTTATTCATTCTATTTTTGTGGTGTATGTATATGCATATAAATATATATATATATATATATGACAAATAAACTGCTTTGTATTATAATATTTTTGAAACATTAGTGGCGGCTGATTGTGCGTATCATTTTATTTATTGGTGGTTTTGTGCGTATATTTTGACGTGTTTGTAAAATAAAGATTGGCCGCTCGACAATAAAACATGTAATGGACGAAGAGTCCTCTACTCACTTATTTCTTTCTCTTTTACCTCTTACGTTCGTATTTTTTCATTTTTTCTTTATTTATTTATTTACTTTTTTTTCCTTATTTTTGCCACAGGTTTTTTGTTCTGGCTGATGGTTATACGATAACATAAAAGAAATCACGTGAGCGGAGCGCGTTGCGGAACAAAAGTGAGGAAGGCGAGATATGTGATGCGACGAAGAAGCGAACGAATGAGAACGATCAGGTTTTTGGGCAGCTGTCTACAACTACATTACTCAGAGCTTCAAACTGTTGGTGTATATAGTCGAAATATATGCTTTTCATTATATGATGAGCATACTATCTAGTGGCCGATCTTCCACGCAATCCTTTTACTCTCTGCTTCTTTCGTCCTTCATTCGCATACCTATATACCCACATAAAATTACTCCCTCATGCACATCTCGATTCACCTCTATCGCTTTATATATATCGCTATATATATACATATACCCTGCAGGTAATATCGTACAGAAATAAATAAAAAATGAATGGAAATTATTATACCAGTATCCATTAAAAATATGTAAAAAGAATTTACCAGTGGGAAAATACCTTTATTTTTTCATTTTCTTTTTTTTTTTTTTTTACGTTTCACGGTAAGAGAATTTGCCTGTGAAATTGGATAATAACCATACGTTACTATTTTACGTATATTGATGTATATGTATTTTGTATAGATGCACAGGCAAAGTCTAGCACGCGTCTCTGCGGCATGCACACAATTACGACAATTCTATCAACATGAGTCGTATATGTGTGCGCTGTTCACGTACGCGCGCGCGCGCCAAAGCCAAAATTGATAGCTCACCCCCGACGAAAGGGTAATTCGCGGTCTACCCTGTGTATCAACGCGTCGTGATGCAATGTAGTTGGAGTGCATATACAACAGGACTTGTATATACACTCGTGTCTCTCTCTCTCTCTCTCTGTATGCACTACACGCGCTTTCGTCGAGGGAGAAGGTTAATCGCGCTTAGCTTACTATATACACATATACCATTATATATAGGTATATAATATCGGATGACAAATGCAATGAGCATGTTAATTTATTTATCGATATGACGCGTCGTGTCAACTCAAAATCCACCTCCGCCAACACTTAATCATCATTCCATCCTTAAAATCAATTTTAAATTGTCAATCAATTTATTTCATTAACATTATCAATAAAATATAGTTAATTTCAGCGGGGGATATTATCGATAGATATAAGATTAAATTGATAAAGAAAAAAAAGGAGATTGAAGATATTGTTGTTGTCTCATGTTACCGTCATCCTTTTTTTTTCTCATCGCATTTTTTTATTTTATCTTTTTTTTTTTTTATTTAGGTTGCCACAACGGGCAATTGACACTGATCCATCCGTCACCCGCAACATTGAACAGAATTACAGTCAATGCGATGTTGCACTGGACTCTCGAATTGCAGAATCGTTGGAGTGGGATTGTGTGAGAGAGGGAGAGACAGACGAAGAGAATGCAAGAGGAATTGACGATATAAATATATATATATATATATATATTTATACATCTGTATAGATGGGTGGACACACGCCGCACAGAGGCTATTGATTGGCGGTCGTTTAAACATATATAGAGACTCATCTATCTCAAATAAATTGACGGTCCAATGCACGATGCGAATGTGCAATTTTTATGGACGAATAGTTCTCAAACTATTTTGTGGTGATTTAGTGATGTGGATTATATAAGTGAGTCAAGTGATTTCTACAAAACGATTGATTGTGATACATATAACCAATAAATAATAAATTTATAAACAAACGAATGATGATAAAAAAAAAGGCAACGATATCCTCCGTATATTTTTAATTCAATTCATTATTATTATTATTACCTACTATCTTCTTTTTTTTTTACTTTCATTTTTGAATTGATTAAAGATATGATTCGCGGATATTTCGTGTTCAGTGAGTATTAAAGTCGCCGAATTCAAGTGGACGTGACTCTCCGTATAATATTACAAGCTATTAGAAGTGAAATAACTGCTGGATGAAACGCGACAGGCCGCAAACGATATATATTATATAAATATATATATATATATATATATAAATGAAAGGACACGCCGTGACACACAGAATCAGTGTATGTATATACTTTTCACTGTATACCTAAATGTAAGATGCGTGCCACTTGATCATCACTACATTTTATATACCAATGATATGAATAATAAAGACGCCAATCGAGACATATGCAACAAGCGTATATTTATATATATACATATATATGTATAATATATGTATAGTGTATATTTCAAATAATAAAAATGAAATAAAATACTCGTATATTATGGGAAAATTATTGTCGTACATGTCCAATCAAAATATTTATACATTAATGTTGTCGATTTTCTGCTGTATAAATGTCCAGAAGAAACTTTTCAGTCTAAAAGTTATATCGACATATATTGCTGTGATTCGCCTTTTCCTGTGAATGTCCTACGCCCTCTACCTCTCTTTCTTCGCGAGTTTGAAGTGAAGAAAAACGAAAACACAAAGTACTTGTGTTTATATATATATATATATTTATGTGTATGTGTGTGAATGGCAACTGGGAGACGACGAAGAAGGGATGAAAGGCTCACGCGCGCGATTTCCCGCGCTCGCAGTGGCATGAGGAGATCGTTTCGAAGGAAAATTTCGACTATAAATAGCACTGTATTTCTAAACGAGGTACAGAGAGAGCGCATTGGATCTAAATTATGAATTTCATCAGCGGCAGTCTGCCGTTTCATTTCACGTTTAGTTTCGCTGCCTTTTTTTCTCCCCCATCCACTCGCTTTCTCTATTTCTCTTTTATACTTTTTCTTCGTCCTTTGCCACTACTAGCGTGCCGTCTACTTTATTTCTACTTGTTTTTCTCTACCCTATACTGGGTACAATAGTCTCTCTCGCTCTCTGCCATTCTCTCTCTCTCTCTCTCTCTCTTACTCCCCCTTAGTTTTTACGCCGCGGAGGCGGCTCGTCCGCTTTTATACACGTGGCTCCGCGCGCGAGAGATGAAAAGTTCTGGTGAAGACATAAAAATGCGGCGCGCTGCATTTCCCTTTTAAACTAACGCCCGTTTGCTCTTTTTTCAGTTTATTATTATCAACTTGTGCACCACCCTTCAACCCCATTGCCGACCATCCCTAGAAATATATGTATATGTAAACATATATATATATATATATATGTATTGTTCACCCTAAACTCGTTTCTTCTTCTCGCTATGCGTCGTCCTCGTTGTCGTCGTCGTCCACTTCTCATCCACCCCCGACGTCGCCTCTTGGCTTATTCCCATCTTCCATGAGCGCTTCTATCTAACCGTATGTATATATTTATAAATATATATATATATATATATATATATATATATTTATTTATTTATATACATACATACACATACACCGCAACTCTTTCAGCTCATCCCTTTCAGGGGATTCTCTGCAATGTTATATATACGCATACACACAGGAGTCGTCTCATCTATACGAAACGCCTGTGCCCGCCAACAATATAACTGCATTCGTATATATAACTTCACGTTTAGTTTACTTTTTATGAGAATTAACTGGCGGTTGGTGGACAACATTGTCTATCAGCGTTGAATATAAAAATGAACATTACCATGTATATGTTGAATAAAAGAAATGAAATAAAAATAAAAAGATATATGTACAAAAAAAATGTAGAAATGAAATATTATTAATTGTGATTATATTCATTTGTGCAAGCATTATCCTACATCACCGTATATAGATAAATCTATATACATTGTGTGTGTATACCTCCCAGTAGGTTGTGTCACCAATTCGGTATAAATAAAGGGGTAGTATACATACAGGGTCCTTCATTTTTTTGTCTTCCTTACTTTCATTTTTTTCTTTTTTTAAGGGACCTCGAAGACACAGAGCGTATTGGACTTTCCAATAAATAACAAGATAATCTCGGGAGAAATCAAGCGAGTTATACCCGCCATAAAGGAGTTGACCCGCGCGTTTCACTCTCTCTCTCTCTGTCTTTCCATCGCGAGCGCAGGTACCTGAAGAGTAAAGCGATATATACACACCACACAGGTGAGGCGAAGCAAGATATAGAAGAAGACGAGAGGTGGCTTTGGCCTCGCGCGCGCGATGCTATGCCAAAGACTTCACCACCACCGCGCGCCTCAGACAACACATATGGCAGCATCCGCCAGCATCACCAAGAGCAACAACAGCAGCACAGTCAAATGGTGGAGAGAACGGGGAAATGATTTACCGATGATTATCGAGCATTCCTGATTTCCGTTGAAAGCCAACAAATACGTACATATATATATATATATATATAAAAAGGCGACGAGACTATAGTGTGCGCGATGGATTTCGATGGATCGAGTCTTTTCCTTCCTTCACGTATTTTTATTTTTTTCTCTCTCGTCTTTTATTTCTCTTTCTTCATTCCCTCTTTATATTTCAACTTTCAATACTTTGTCCATTCTCCGCGCGTATATAAACGTGTACGAGCCTCGAACTCGTGATCTATAGCTCGTAAATACTCCAAGAGTCAAGGTTACATATATATATATATATATGAATACGTCGCTGCGGACACGACGAATTTCACGAAACGATTTTTTTGAAGAATAAATAAATAAGATTGATTTATATGATGGATATGATACTAAAACATATCGATTCGTTCCATTGCCACATTTTTTTTATTGTATATATGAATTTATATTTTTGGTCGTCAAAGAAAAAAACATAGATAAATCAATTAAAACATGACACGAAATAGATATTCTTGTGATGGTTGGATGTGGGTTAAAATAGACAGCTTTACATTGCATTTTTAATTTTTCATAATTTTGCCTTTTTTTTTTGTTGGTGTGGAAAAAATAAGATTATACAATTTGAATAATTGAAAAATGAATGACCAATTATTTTTTATCATGGCAATTAATAATGCGAAATTAATAAAAACATTTTGGTATTAATTATTCATGGATATTGTCATGCAGAGATAATAATTTGTCCTGAAAGATTACGCACGAGTGCGTATGAATATATAGATATATCCAGTATGCCTATATAGAGTATAGAGCATCATAAAATTGTATTATATATATATATATATATATATATATATATATACATATAGTTATGTGGATATGACGTAACGTTTACAGGTCACAAACTTGACGAATGAATTCTTCACTTCTCGGATGATCGACTTTCATCGAGGGTGCAAAAGGTACAGTACGCCTTTTGAATACATGATCATGATTTGAATCGCCCTATGTCGTTTTAAATTACACACTCCTACATCTTCACATCATTTTCTATAGCCCACTATACACATCCGCAAACACTCAATATATATTACACTTGATATTTTATTTCGGTACATAGTCAAATTGGATCATGAAATTGTCGTGGAATTTCTTCCATTCACGTGAAAATTCAAGGGCATAAGTTAATAATATTTTCAGAAAAAAACCACAATAAATGAAAATTAAAAAATAAATTATATCTATTATTATATTAAGTGCTATTATTATTATTATTTTCTGTTAATTACTCGTTCTCAATTAGCAAATATCGTATAGTAATAAGATATGACAAGTTTATACGAGTCTTTGAGAGATAAAAATAAACGAAATAATGAACGAAGAAAAATAAAAAAGGAAGAAAAGAATATGGGGAAAATTATACATTTTCTCTCTTCAACTCGTAAAATCGAATAATAAAGGCGACGAGAAGTTCATATACATACATATATAAAATATAATATGTATACATATATACATATAGACAATGTCGGTATAAAAAGGGTAGAGTGAAAAACGAGACGCAGTAAAAGGTGTTCCATACACCAATGTCTGTGAGTGTGTAAACGTCGAGTGAAATATACGAAAGCCACCATCCATTCAACACGAATTGGCTTTTTCATCGTGCTCTGATAATACAATACGACGCGTTAGTTATAATTATCGTTTTCTATATTCTCATTCCCAACATTTTACAACACACACACACACACACACACACACACACACACACATACATACACATACATATACATATATTTGTATATATAAATACATATTCCGAATGTAATTAATAATAAATTCTAAAACAACGACGATGTTTGCATATCTACAAATGCATATAATATTTTATGTAAAATTATATATACATAAATGTATTTACTATTGATATATACACTGACTATAAATAAATTAATACATATATATGTATGAAATAATACACATATATATATATATATATATATATATATAGCTGGGAAGTAACGTATGAGATCCCACGTGACAAATCTGTCTCAATCACGTGAGCCAGCGCCTATACAGTATATATATCATTGTAGCATCATATACATCATGCAAAGAGTACTCCAAACCAATTATTGTCATTAGTCGTATCATAAAATGGTAGAAAGCATTAGAGAATAAAGAAGAGGGAGAGAGCAAGTGAGACAGAGAGAATGGATCGTTTATATTCATAAACCCACTCTACATATACGAACAAGTCTCTCGCATTACACGAAGCTGCATCATGATTATGTATATATATATATATATATATATTGTATGCACACATGTATATTGGGGCAATTATCGTTAATAATGCCAAGTCCACACTATTCCATCTTGACAAGAGAAACGATCATCTACTTACACCAAGATCTAAATACGATAAAAATGGCGAGAGATTTAAAATAGCTAATTAGCAGTCGTGTTTAAAGTGACATCAATGAGAACTCCCTTGATGTTTATTTACTTGGATTGTGTATTTTTGCTTTCATTCGCATTTATTTTTTGTCTCTTTTCTCCTCTTCTGTTTTTTTTTTCCTCTCTTTTTGGCCAAAAAACCTTCCAATGGTGACTTTATACTTAGTGCGCGTGGGTGCAACGTACAACGAAAAGAAAGAGAGATAGTCGTATACGTATGTATACTGTGGGTGGTCTGGTTGCGTTGTAAGTAGCTTTCTCCATCATCGATCTCATCATGTCACACACCTTTATATACATGTATCTACATATATTTAAAATTGCAACAACAATTGTGCGGTTGCCTTTTTCTTTCCTTTTTTTTTTGTCTTTTATTTTTTTGTTCATTTCTTCAGGATGTGAGATTTTAATCCAAGACTGTGGGTTTTATTATTGTCAATCAAACCATAACTGGCCAAACAAATACACAAACATGATGATAAATAGAATAGAATAGATTACGTATACATAGATATGTGTATGAAGCACTCAATGACAATACAACACAGTACTATGTGCTATCTGCACCGGAGAGTTGACATGTGACGGATGGCCTTTGGTGCGCCAAAGCGGAATATTAATTTGGTAATTTATGGATGTCTGATTGGACAGCACTATCTGTCGTAAGCTTAATGCGCGAACCGTTGGCAGCTCATCGCCATCAGAAGTGGTGGTGTGTTTCAAAGATAAACGATGTATCCATACACATTGACCAATATACACATACATACAAACACACTGAATTTACAATAAATAATTTTTTATATACCTGTCAAAACTGGTATGATAATGTAACGGGGGGAGTGAAAAAAAAGTTTCAATGATTTAAAAAAACAAAATAGATAGATAATATAATGAGATAGTATTGATAATAATGATGATGATGATGATGATGATGATGATGACGATAAAAATAATGAGTAAAGTTGAGAGAAAAGTCTTTCACACGTATGTATACATCTTTCAGTCTTCTCCCAAGACGTAACTATACCATTCACTGTTGACGGATGACAGATGGGCCCACCGAGATGGACACAAACATATATATATATACGCGTACATGAGTGAGTGTTATACGTCTGGAAGTATCAACGTAGGTGGATGAGGATGAATGGCTCTCGTCAAACAGTAGGGACCGCCCGTTGCCTCGCGCCATAATACTGACGCCACCGCATCACCACCACCGACACCACTCACTTACTCTTTGCGCGAAGAGGGCTACAGCACGCTCAGTATATACACAACGCGCGAGTATCAGGCTTTATTGATGACCCTAGCGCGCACCCGACTACTTACTTACCGTAACCCACTATATATATATATTTATTTACACATTTATAAACACGGATATCAAAATAAATTTTACTCATAACCTCTAATGCAGCAATAAAGTGAAAAATCATAGAATTATTTTTACAAAGATCGTGCAAATGGTATAAAAAAAAACACACACGTACACACACGAGCGCGCGCGCGCGCATACAAGTAAATAAATAAAAATGGAATATATTTATATAATGTGTGGCATACAGTTTCAGTGGTATATGAAATGCAAGAGTGCAATGGGTTTACGCGGGCGAAACAATACCATGTCACAAATCAAATGGATTATGTTAGTATTTCACGCATGGGCGTATGCGAGAGCGCATTGATAAATGAGAATGGCTCCACTCGTCATCACGTCATTGGCCCACAATAAACAATAACATTTGGATGCGGCCAGACATAGCTGGTTAGTTATGCGTGCATGGTGAAACTCTTCTTCACTCTCTTCAATTGAAATTCCGTGGGCGCAGCTCTGTCAGAATCCGAAAATAATACTTAAAACCATTCATTTATATATACATATATATATATATATATTCATGTATTATATCCTCCTGGATCATCTCGACTCATCTACCTATCGTCAATGCAATAGCTTATAGTCATCCAGTGACATTTGTTTATCCTTAAGTAGACCACCACACATGACTGTGTGATGGGATGCGATCGGCATCCTCACGTATATCAGCTCTAGAGCTTAAGTCCGTTGGCCTAATTTTAGCCCCCCCTATTTATTTTATTTACGCACTCGCACACGCTCAATATATCGCTGTGTGTTATATAGCATTGGATATATAAGCATGGAGCGATTTTATCCATTTCACTTGCACACAACCCAACATACAAAACATATATGTGTATTATGGTATTGTATATGTATATATAATATTACATACAAAATATACACACACACAACCGCCCGTGGGCCACACCAATCATAAATCAAAATTCCATTTCAACGTTCTAACGAAGGATCAAATAAAACACTTTAATTGACGTTTTTACGGCGGCCGGCAGCCAAAGCCAAACTCACTGCCATCCACAAGAGCGTGTGCGCTAGCATCAAGAGAGTATAGAGAGCTTCGTCGAGACTTTCAACCTTTTCCCTACATATAATATACGCACTATATATATATGTGTATGTGTGTTATATGCTACTGGCTGAATATATTGCATCCAAGTATGGATACATCGCGCGGTCTCCAGTCATCTTGGCTTCAAACTCATTCTCCGCTCGATTGCCGAACATATAAATTTTTTGTTTTATTGGCAGACAACAAAAATAAACATCTCAAGGTTATATATTAAGAGTGCATCAGTGTTTTATTTTATTATTATTTTATTGCTTTCTTTTTATTATTATATCATTTTTTATAATGATAAGTTAGGAACGATATGGTTGCATGCCTCGATGGATATATCTATACATATAGTCTAGGAATAATTCTTAGAAATTGAGAGGTGACGCGTTGACTGAAGAGGCCGACGAATATAAGACATAAAGTTGGAAAAGAAAGAAAAGGAGAGGACGATGTGCATTATGCGGCGCCAATCATGAGGTAAAAATTCTAGTGATTATATAGAGTCAAAGCGAATTGGTGGACGAGAGGGTGCAGGAATTGTTGGGGATGGAGAAGTAGAGAAAAAGAAGTGCAATTATCCATAATTTCATGCTTTTTTCGGAAGATCCGAGATAAACATAGAGAAGCCACTTAAATATCGTTCTGCGGGTCTGATCGATAATAATATAACGGGAAATGTATATATATTTATATATTGTATATACACATATAATGCAGCATGTCTAAGGCGCGACCAGACGAGATACTGATGTGTATTATAGTAATTTTGTTTTGCAACATTTCAACAAAGTTAAATAAGCCCAAAAAAATTTAATCGAAAACACAAAAGGAAGAATAAAAAAAATATATATATATAAGAAAAAGAATTTAATAAGTAAATAATTTTTTCTTCACCTTCACCATATTCATCAACGATGATTTCCATTGGTATACCAATTTTTTATTCACCAATTACAAGTCTTTATTTGTCCACATGTAGTAGTGGATTAATGATAATTCACTATGATGACTCTTTTCCTGACACCGCGAATAAATATAAACATAGTGTGCCTTATGCTCATCATGGATCATCGCCTTCGTTCATCCACCACCATCACCATCGTCGTCTCTCGACTCAATTCAACGTTGTTTTGCGGTTTACGACGGTTCGCGTTACAACTGATTATTAGTCTCTACCTCCTGAATGGTCGCCGAGATCGCGCACCCCTTCTTCCCAATATTCTCCATCATTATATGCCGCCATATACGGCCATTATGCCAAGGCCCAACCAATATATACAACACAATCTTCCTGTAATGCCGGCCATAAAATTAAATTAGGGTTATAACACGATTTTTCACAAAGGTCTCAAGATATATACGCATATATTTATAGATATACCCACACACACACACACTCACTCTGTATAATATATTATGAGAAGCAAAAGAATAGTGATTCTATCAACGCGATTCCCACATTTGCCCTCAAACTATCAAATATATTAAATTTACCTTTGTCGTTTACCTAAATATTTTTTTTTCTCTTATTTATCTTTTCTTTTTTTTTTTCATTGTCTAATTTGAAAAAATTAACGAAGAGAATCATCTCATCGTATAGGAGGTATACACAAATATATACTTACTGTAGGACATCATTTTGAACTATCTTATTTTTATTCTATCAATTCATTGACAAAATAAATATTTGAATGAAATAATCGAATTCATCAAATATAGAATAGATCCAGTTCTCATCGGACAATGAACTATGGAATAATGATGGTAGTGATCATGAGGTAATAACATTATATTTAAACTACATTGAAATGTACGATTTTCTTTAAATCAATACGTCGTGTTTATTAATTAGTTAATCTATGCAATACTGAATATATCAACTTTCCCCTCTGTTTATATATAACCAATCACGTCAAATTGCACTCAATGATTGACGGATACCGCAAACGAGATTGAATTCAAATACCACAAAATCCCGGAAAATTTTTAATCGAAACGAACAGAATAAAAATAAAAAATATACATGAATGAGTGGGAGAGAATGCGATATACAAAAAAGAAAAACATAAAAACGTCAAAGTTTTTCATCAATGCAGAAAAAAAAGTATAGACCTGAAAAGAACTGGCGAGGGAGTAGGTATATGTAAGAATTGCTAATGTCGAAAAGAAAGGGTTGTGTATAGAGATACTTGGCGCAACTTATCGGTATATAACATATATTATATATTAGTATATGCGTGTATATACCTATGTAGAATGGTGTGGTGAGGTGAGTAGAGATGGGAGAGGTGGGTGGAAGCGATAACAGGGGCGGACGCGGAACGGAGGCGGAGTAGGCTGCAGACGCGGGGCGCGACATGCTTTATGACGTCTGTTCATCACATCGCCCCAATGTCATAAATTAGAAATCACCCCCTTGGATAGACTCCCATCTATGATGGCGTCTGTATACCCAGGGATCGCTTCGACTTATCCGACACACGCTGGTTATACATGATAGTCTATGTGAACGCAACCAATACATATATATGTTTATGCGAAGTATGAACTCAATGAGCCAAGACGATGTCTCATATATAATTTTCTTCATCAATTACGTTGACATGGAGTGATAAAATGACTGGAAGAAACACAAAATGAATAAACAATAAATAGGTATACAGAAATTGATCATTGGAAAATGGTTGTTTTCTTTTTTCTTTTTTTTTTTTTGTTTCAATGAATAATTTCATTGAATAGTGAAAAATCGTTGGATCATTGATTGATATAATACAGAATAAAAAAAAGGAGCGAGAATGAATCATGAGGAAAAGCATTGCAATGACACCAAGGACACACTAAGTATGATTGACATTACGTAATGAGGTGATTGATTGGCATTAACCGTACCACGTAATCGTTACACAGGTTCAGAAATGTTCGCACGTCAACGAACCAAACTACCCGTGTGTCAGTCAAACCGTCATTCTAATACCTTACATATATATATATATATTGTATGTGTGTACATAGCTTTTGGTTTCACAATGTATTCACCACTGCATTCTATCAACATCACACTTTCATTTATTTCCGAGAACACAAAAGAGTGTTCACACCATGTTTATTTATATTAAACCCTTGAAATAATTTTTTTCTCTTCACTCTTTCTTTTTGTTCTTTACTATTCAATATATTTATTATTAAATACTCTTGGCGGTATTTTTTCCAATCGCCTCCGTTTTTTTTTTTTCTGTTTGCTCTTTGATGTGTGTTATTTCGCAGCGTGTCGTGTCACTTGTATAAGAACCTCCTTCGCTTCGACAGATTGACGAAACAGTGAGTGCGTTTCATTTCTCTTTCCGCATATTCTATGTACAATCACTCGCACACTTTTCCCCGCCACTACATTATTTTCATTCGCACACTTGTGTGTTATCCAACGGTGTTCATATTATATGAATATACCCATGCGCCAAGCTCGTCAGCACTAACAACAAGGAAAAAGTGACAGAGACAGAGGGAGAGGAAAACAGTACGCCACCACATCGCAGTTACAAGTATATGTATATACACCTTGGCGTTGAGAGGTGATTATCGATTGCTCGTCGCTCTTCTGTCAAACACGGGGAGGAGGGGGTCACTTTGAATTTTCCGCCACAAAGTCAAATCAATTCTCATACGCAATATAAAAGATTTCTATCAATACATTGTATATAAAAAAATGGTCAACGCCAATAATTAAATAATATTAATGATATATATATATATATATATATATATATATATGTATATATATAGTCAGCTATAATTATTTGATGTTTCAAAACATATTAAGAGATAATGTGTGAAAAAACAAAGTAACAATGAAAAAAAAAAAATAAAAAATGTGATGAAAGATAAACTTTTCGATACGATCGAGACGTCCAATGAGATGAAACGAGAAAACATACATATAAAGGTAAAGTTGCAGCAGTGTGCCAACATACCAACGCAAAAGTTTAAGAGCGAACATAAATGTATATATTCAATTGTGTACATACATATAAACCTCTCTATATAGATACATATGCGTTGGTGTGATGGCCTGGGATGTCGACATTTCACCAACACCTACATAAACATATATATATATATATCTATATATATATACATCTCTAACATACATTTTGATAGCAAAGCTGTCCATCTCGCAGCACGTCGCGGCAAAATAGAGTCGTGAAGGCGACGTGAGACGGTTGTGACGCGGTACATCGAGAAAGAGACGGAGCAAAAGGCAATGAGAGAGTATGGATAAAGACGACAATATATATATATATATATAGCAGAGGAGAGGGTCCAAGCGAAACGATAGGAAAACCGACCAAGGAGAGAAGGTGGAGTAGAGAAAATAAGAGAAGGTGGGGATAGCTGTCGCTCGCCCGGGCAGCAGACGTCTTCTGACCCGGCCGGTGGCTCAACTCAACTCAACTCAACTAGACTGTGCGCCGCGAAAGCGACGGAGGGACAGCGCGGGGGGGACGACAGGAGAATGGGCCGAGGGTGATGAGGAGGGTGAAGGTTTAGTGTATGGGATATATAGAAGTAGGAGAGAGTGGGTGCATTGCTTTTCACGGGAGGCGCCACTCGGTAGTGTTGGTGGCGCTACGACGAGTGTAGTGAGTGAACGGGCGCGCGCGGGGAGGCGGACAACGTGTAAAGGGTGGTAAAAGCGTATCGATCCGAACGAAGGTTGCCTGACGGCTGACGAAGCCGTCACGCGAGACGAGTCGAGACGAGACGGACGGAGAAGCCTTCCACCCATCCGCCCGCCACCTCCGCTATAACGGCCAAATGAAAAGGAAAAGAGAGAAAGAGAATGAAAACGAGACATGCGAGTGAGCGAGTGAGTGAGTGAGTGAGTGAGTGAATGAGTTACTGAGCGAATGAATGGGAGAGGGGTGCGAAAACGGTGAAGAAAACCGACAGAGATAGAGAGAAAGAAGTGAAGCTAGAGGGTTCCCTCAATATATATATCGTTAGTTTGAAACAACTTGCATTGGTGTTCGTTTTCTCTTGCTCTATCTTCCTCTCACTTATTCTATTCCGTTTCTATGATGTCTCGCGGCAATATATCCCCATGTTGCCTTGGCCAAAGCACGTACGTGTAAGCACACGACCAAATAGTCCCGCGCGCACTTCTTGTATGCTGCATCTTTTGGTCGCATGTGTTATATATCCCATATATACATCAAATATATACCGATGAGTATTACTTGTGTATATACAACCGGTCGCGCAACCCTACTGCCTCGTATATCTATACGATGCTCTCTCAACACACATTTGCAAATTGTATGCACAAGAGAATGATATAGAGGGAATATATATATGTATATATAAAGACAGTACATACTGCCAAGTGCGGTGGCGCTTTCAAGGCAACTTTGTGTATTTAGTTACACACGTGGGTTTTTATAACTTACGTTTGATATTCGTATACCTTTTTTTTATTGCATTAGGATAATCGGCCGCTATACTCCTTTCAACTAAGTGAGTTTGACTTGAGGACTACAGTAGGGAGATTTTCTTCCCTGGATTATTTGATGAGTGGAGAATATATATATATATATATATATATATATATATAATACTATGAGACGAAAAGAGAGAGTATAGGGTGAAAAGAAGAATTGCGCGAGGCAAGAGGAGGAGGATACTTGTGTTCGAATATTTGTGTCGAGGCGTCGAGGGACTCTTTCTTCCGAAGGATAATGGAATTTCCATCGTAATAGAGATCTCTCAGGCGTGTTTTGTCCATTGGTCAGTGTTATATACCAACACATTCTATCGTTATTTGTATATATTTTGAGGGAGCAACTTTGTATCTATGTGTGTATGTGTGTGTACAATGTCAGAGAGTTTAAGAATAAAGTGGATTTTACTTGAAATTTCATCCAAGCATATACATGTGATGTATGTTATACAGTTCAACCTATCAAATGGTTTATGCAATTTGTTTCATATATATGTATACTTTTGTTTATGTATTTATTAATTTTATTATAGGACTTATTCAGTAGCAGTTTTAATAGCGGTATATACAATTGAGTTTAGAGCTCTTCCATTGATTGACGTCCAACACGTCTATTCATACATAGATATGTAGATAGATTTTATAAAATAATGGGCTAATTCAACGCTGTATGCACATGAAATGTTTAATAACACTCTCTCTCTCTCTCTCTCTCTCTCTATCGCACTGACGTCTATTAATAAAGAATCTCACCATTTGGAAACTTTACACTGTACAACCCTACCACCACCAATTTATTCCTCCGAATTTATATATCAAATACAACGATTTTACTCTTTTTTTTTTCTCTTTTATTTTTTACCAAAAGTTACTCTGTTTCAATGCAAGTCTCTCTATTATAATTAAATGCACTATGTGTTTCGATGATGCTCAACATCAAATGCAATTAATTATAATTATTAGACATTTAATATTGCCGCGAGTATGACTGGTTTTCTCGGACGGGTCTTTGATGTGTGTGCGTGCTATATAGCGTTATATAGTTACTATCCAAAGTGTTCTTTAGCCCCTCGTGTCGTCTCTTACGACATAGCAGCCTCTTTATCTTTCACTATACACTCTTTTCTTCCTTCTCTCTATCTCTCTTTCTTTCTTTACTCTCTGTCTTTCTCAGTTTCTGTTGCTCTTGTATATATATATATATATATATATGAATTGTATATATACCTATACTCTCTCATATGTCGCCTCGCTCTCCCGCCACGTTTCCATGACTCTGGCTTTAGACACCATCAGGCATCGGGCATTCGTCATCCGGCCATTTTTATTTTTTATTTTATTTTATTTTTTTTATTTATTTTTTTTTTTCCTTAAGGCTAATTTATTAGCGCCGCGACGCTATATGCCCGTTGGGACTCGAGGACGTTGGTCTCCCGTCGTGGGCTCGACCAATGTCTATAACTTCATGCCCATGCTGTACAGATCTCTCAACGTTGACATTTTCTGCTTTTTTTTTTCCTCTTTCGTTTTTTTTTCTTCCACCAATGACAAGTGGAAAAATGGCGGCTGAATGCAACCACACCATGATATATATATATATATATATATGTATGTATTTATGTATAAGACCAACAGAGAAAAATATTGTGCTGCATTATGTGTGTATGTGTATTTGAATTATTGACAAATGAAATAAAATTATTTCAATTAATTATTGATATTGCTTGTAAAATATTTTCATGTGTCACTGCATTATCAGGGATAATATTTGATATTTATTTTCTTACAGATATATACATATGTATATACATATATGAATAAAGTGTATTTTATTATTATTAATTTTATTTTTGTTTGGTTTGTACAGAAATATTATTGAAGGTATTCACAAGATTTACGAAATGTGCATACACACATGTTAAAGTATATTCACATTTACATATATCTAAAGTGCGGGTGGCTGTTGGTATAATATTACCTCAACTCGTCGTCTCCCATATTAAAACACATATATATATATTCATATGAATATACATATACTCTATATGTATGTGTGTATCAAGTAAAACTGCTGTGATTGTGATCTCCGTACTCGGACACCAATAATTTGTGGGCCCTTACTGTCCGTTGTGCGCCTACCGTTCAGCTGCGTTATATTGGTAGGACCCATTGCGCAAACTTTCACTCTACAACAATAGGTCACGGAATTTTCGGGCCTTGTGGACTTTTTCTGGAATCTCGAGGGCCGGTATGGGACAGTGGGCAATAAATCTGTCATGCGTCTGAGGAAAAATCAACGTGTGTTTCACTGATCTCTGGAGGATATATATTCTAACCCCTCATGTATAACGTAAATTTTTTTTGTTTGTTCTTTTTTTCTACTTCTTTTTTTTTTTTTTTTTTTATTTGAAAAAAAACAGAAAAAGAATGCAACTTGCGTGTATTAGTAAGTGAAGCGACTTCCGGGAGAGTCACTAGAATGACACTATATATCATGAAGAGTTTATAATAATGTTTAGTTGAGATGATTGTAATCAATGGGAGAGAAAAGCTCACTAACGAGAACGCGACGAGACCGTTGTATATAGCTAAATATAGTATCAAGTCACGAGAGAAGTTGGTCATTTGAATAAATCATGTGATTCTCTCGACGTATCACTCATTTTCAGTCTTGGTGAGATTCGTCGTCGTGGCGCGCACGTCGTTAATGCATCGCGATGCTCCTTTCATTCGTTTCATTCCAGAAATAAACGCCACTAACTGAATCGCAGAACGTGAAAGAGCGTGAGAGGAAGTGAGACAAATGGATATAGAGAGTTAAAGCAAAAGTTAGTCACGACAACATCAAGTGTTATATACCAAGTTGCAGCATTCAATTCCCATCAATGAAAATGCAACATCGTGGACGCGAGCTTGTCATTGGGACAAATAATTCACAAACCATCGTATAAACTATATTATGAATTATAATATATTTATATTGACATTTATTATTGACTGCAAAAAAAATCTGGTTCATAATTAATTTTTCAATATCACTGTACATATATATATATATATATATATACTTTTCGATTTTTAATGTATGTATTGTATGTGATACATATTTTTTTCGTGTGATACGTACGTTATATTTTTATATTGAAAAACATTGGGAACGTTAAAAATAAATATTCGACGTCTTAACCCTATACAAGATATTGCGAGAGATTAATCGTTTGAGAATCAAAAGGGAATGCATGCTCGGTGAAATTTATCGCAGACAGTATATTTCTTTGACACGCCCACGTAAATATGTGTCTTGATATCCAACGTCATTGAAGACGATACATACATGAATATATATATATATATATATATATGTATAAATGTCTACACACGATGGGACTCGAAGGACCTCCTGACATTTTTTCTAGTTACAAAAATGAGAGATATTATTTGTATATATAAAAGCGCACAAAGTGTTTTTATACTTTCAAAGATACCATACGATAATTATTCCAATGAAACGGAACAAATGATAATAATTCAGACGATTTGTAGAGTATTATAAAAATTATTTTTAACGTCTTCTGATAATTCATTTTGACCTCATTTTTACTATATTTATATATGCATAAAGATATATATATATTTATATATACCGACCACCACCACCACCACCTTGATGCATTGAAGATATTTTCGTGTCATGAATTTGTAATCACTTATTATTTTATTCATCCTGCCGGAGATCTATCTCAGATGAAATGTTGCAAATATATATGACTGTTTTACCCTATATACCTTTCACTCTCCAACCGGACACGATAAATTAAATGGAGAAATTAAATGCTTCAATACATATGTACACATATATATATATATAGAATGGTGAGTCAAGTATATTTTTATTTTTCACCAACAACTTTCCCTGATGGCTTCATCTTCTCTGCCACCTACTGACGACATCATGTCCCGAATAAAAAATTACAAATCAAATACTTCCGCGTCCGATTAAATTAATTATGATGAAAAAGAAAAAAAAATTATTATAATGATAATAAATGATAAAATAATAATGCAATCGATTTATTGAGAAAACAGAAATAATCGACATTCACTTGTCATCAACACTCGTAATGTCACGATTTATATTTATATTTGTACATGTACGTAGGTATGAATGTATATATATAATGTGTCCTCGTATTTCGCAACGCAACCAAAGAATTCCAACCGCGTCTTGGTTGAGTCGGCTGTCAGGTGAGTTCGATTTATGTGCACGCCGATCCGACGAGTGATTCACTAGTGGGGATAACCACGGACTCGGCAGGAAAGTTACTGCGTTAGCGCCCTGAAAACGCAGTCTCGAATTTTAAAGGCGTCATAAACCACGCCACCAACGACAATAAATTATCCTAAGCTATACGATTTGAAAAGTTACGCTTTGATTGGTCCCATACGTGCGAATGCAGGAGCCACCGCGTCGGACCCAAAACACAAACTTATTGTTTGCCCCGTTGCCAAGATAATTGCACTACGGGTCAGTGTATTTATTTATCATCGATATTATCGACATGTGCATTGTATTGAATAATAATAATAATAATAATAATAATAATAATAATAATGGATTAAACGTCTGCCTATTGTGATTTAAATGTGCTCAGCGTTAAATCATAAATATTTATTATATTCAAAGTATATATAATATATTATTGAGACATAGATTATATAGTGCACAAATTTTTCGCTCTTAGACAGAAAATACTTCTCGATTTCAACCAACTGCACTTGAGAGTCTTCCGCAATAAGATTTATGCGCGAAATTCTACAACCACTGCAACGCGATTTATTGCTATATAAAGTAAATATAAATATATGTACATATTTTATATGTAAACGTAATGTGTTGAAGTAGTGGCATATGATTTTGAAGAAGGCAGAGTTTTTATTACTAAAGCTTGTTCAAACGAACTTTGACCAAGATCGAGGAATATAAACACGAGTATATAGACAAACGAGAGAAGATTGTTTGCCACCTCATGGCGCCTCCCACGTGGGAGAGACAACGTGGCGCGCGCCACAACGCTCTCCACAGCAATCTACCCTTCGGAATATATATATATATATATATTTATATACGGACACTGCGATTTCATCCACACTTTTTATTATTACAATATTCGCAATACAATCATGTCAATCCCACCATTATTATTATTCGTAAATAAATATACTATGTGAGTAAAAAAAAAAAATGAACAAGTTAAATATAATGAACTTACATTTCATTCGTTGCGGTGCGTGCTGTTTCCGTCGAGACATCTGTCTCTCGCGTCGATGTTCAAATTTTTTATTTTTTATTTTCTTTCTTTCTTGCTTTTTTTTTTTTTTTTGCTTCTCCAAAGATCTGTCGAGATGATTTTTTTTTCAATGCCTATGAAAATCGCCGCCGACGTCGTTACAGTCTCGATGACGACTCGATTATATTGCCGCGATGGCAGATGGTCTATGCGCCTGTTTAACTGTCACAATCACCCGGTATACACAAATTTGAATATATAATAAATATATATTTATATCAAACAATTACGTTTGCACAATTAAAATACGTCAAAAAAGATTTATACAATCTTTATAAACGTTTATTATCATATATATATTCTTTTAATTAATCAAATTAATTATTTATTTATTTATTTATTTCCTTTCACTGAATAAATAACTGCAAGAACACTATTTCACTTTTATTTATACATAAAAATAGCTCATGTCACTGCAATTATACTGAGAAACTTTATACACTGTATATGAGCGACACTCAAACTCATCTTTAACATACAAATATATATATATATATACATAATATATATATATATATGATACATATAGAATTGCTGTCACACACTTGAAGGGTCTTGTTGTCTTCCGTTCATCGATTTCCCCCCATCAACTTGAGGATTATTCAATACCACTGACATATCTACGAATTATCGGAAAACAGTTGGAGATCAAATGTGTAACATTATTCATGTCCTCGATGTCACTCAATGTCTACCTTCCCTTCTTCATAATTTTTTTTTATTATTTTTATTTCATTATTGCACATATAACTACGCGTTATATCACCATTCAGCGACACACCACACACGCATCGCGTGTTTTTCTTGTATACATATACATATGCATATATACATATAATTTTTTTATTATTTTTTTATTTATCGTCACTCTAAATCCGTGTCATTATACATCGCACTGTATAAAATCGGTCGTATACTTTAAATTGTATTTTCCACCACTCAAATAACAGTTGATGGGCAATTTTTTTGGCGCGAAAATTATTTACAATAGTGAAGATAAAATGTGATAGGAGAAATAATTGAAGAAAAAAAAAATAATAATAATAATAAAAAGTAAACAAGTAACATACACTGCCGTCGTCACTAGTTCCAACTGTAAGGATTTGTGGGCGTGAGGAGAGGGGTGGGGCAAGAGGCGCAAAGGGGGGGCGCGACTCGAAACAAAGCGAATCGTGTGGATGGAAATCCGTATGATCCGTATGTGCATACGTTTTTTTACATATACCAATGTAATGCGAGAAAATTGTTTATTTGCACGCGCGCACTTTATTACTGTTTGTATAAATTACCTCGCATTAATTTATTTACACGCGATATTTTAATAACTGGTGAGTGTATAATTATTACACATCACACAATATATGCAGTGGTTTATTAAGCGTGGGTGTATGTGTGTGTGTGTGTGCGTGTGTGTGTGTGTATATGTGCGCGATATGATAGAGGCTATAACGCGAGTGCCTCTCAAAACTCGCGACGTAGCGAAAAACGAAATTGAACGGGCGGCGGTCCAGCGCTGACTGACTGCGGACTGGCGTCGCGGTAGTGCGACGCATGGTGGGGGAGGTCCTCGCTCCCTCGCGATCCTCCCTCTCTTACTTTCGCGCGTCCACAATTCCCGCCCTCCTGCTCTCCTCTCTCGCGTGCGCATTAACTCTTTCCTTCTCACTAGCGCGCTAACAACTTTTTTATTTTCTCCCTTACTTTATTTCTTTGTTTGTTTTTTCTTTTTTTTTTTTTTTTTTTTCACATCACTCTTTCAAATCCCGAAGTTACTTTGACACGTATATACATACAGTGTGTACACAGTTGGTAATTAGAAAAAAAAAAAACAGGAAAAAAATGTCAAACAATAGAGAAAGAAAACCACCTCACAAGTAAATAAATAAATAGAATGATAAATTGTACATTGACAGTACTTGCTGGGAAATTGAATTAATACCAAAGATAAATATGAAAAAATATGCATTTGTATAAATCATATTATTCAATATATTTTAAAGTGGTGAAAGTGACTTGTACGGCAAATAAAAGACGAAGTAAATAATTTCTGCAACATTGTATTATATGAATTTATATGTGTATAGATGATGCGCAAATTTATTTTACCTGGTGAACATACGGGTATCGAATATAACCTATCACGTGGCACCTAGTGGCTTCTAGTTACACTGAGGTCACGATACGAGGCAGTAACATATATATCAATGCATCATAAGAGTATTTGTGTCTGTACAGATATGTATATATATATATATATACGTATAGATAAATAAATAAACAGAATAAAAGTTTGTTGAGAGGAGACAGAAGAGAGACACGCGGAACGGGGCCCTATTCAGCGCATAATGGGCGGTCTAATAATCTAGAAGTCGCATAAGAGGGGAGGAAGCACCGCCACCACATCGACACAGTTCTATAGATATATATATATGCCTATAATCCCCACTCTAACCCTTGATGTGCTGCTGTGAATGACGGTTAACGTTGGAACTACGGTTGCGCGAAACGACACGTGTGAATCTCTCGAGTTATCGTTTATAAATTCATATTCAACGTGGTTTAATTAATACAAGTGGATAAAATTGAATTGCTCCATCATCAACTACATTGTGAATGTAAGTTTATCATATTCACAATGATTTTTATAATGAAATTTTGTACATTTGTAAAAACTAACCTTGAAATTTATGTGATCAACTTTTTTCATTTTCACCATCTGTAAAGAGAAATAATAATTATATAAATTGTCATTAAATAAAGTGGGAAAAATAGACATAAACAATTGTAGAATGAGTATTGTATACAGGTATGTAATTGTGAAGTAAAAATTCCATAAACTCGTGCAGTCATTTGGCGGGTTAACTGCTGCATTGAGTAACTTGAATAGTGTCCGCATTGTGGCGCTACAGGGCGACCGTGGTAAATAAGCCCCGCCTCCTGGTGGCCACCAGCAGGCGGAGTTTGAGTGATCTATAGCGTCATAGAACAACCCCACTGTGAATTTTAGCAATGTACGTACGGGCGTCACAGTACGCCCACAATGCGGATCGCGCGCACGGCCTCGGCCCCATCCGTTGGATGTTTATGCTCTTTAGCCGTGTCTCTATCTAGTCGGTGGCTCTTCTCTGCGCGCAACCTACGCCGCAACAACGTAAACGGCAGCATATCGGTTTGCTCTCCTCTCTCACACATATATATATACGAGATATACTTACAAACACGGCTTATCCACGGCGTTCATTACCCCGCTAAACATTCCTGTCAATTAAAAGTGCACGAATGTCGATTTAGTGGCGATCGTCTCCTGTGCGCACTGCGCATTATACTTAAACTATATATCCAAGTATTATTTCCCTGCGAACAAGTGCTCGCGCGCGCGCGTGTCCTTCCACCACCTCTATAATTTTCATCAATGTCATATGGTTCATTTTTTTATTATTTTTTTTTTTTTCGCTGTTGGCAGGTTCTAATCTCAATTCATTTATTTATTTTTGCTTGACGTGTTTTGCAGTGGAAAACACTATGATAATGATTGTTTTTACATTGACATTGTACTGCGTTGTGTTTTTCTATAAATATTTCGTCAAACTTTTATTGTTTACTTGTGGATTAGTCGTGTATATATGAGAGCTCTCGCAAAAACTTTTGGAGAAATGATATTTGTGTTTTTGGCTGGAGGACATTGGCGGTGAATTCTTATACAGTATCGGACCACTCTTTCACTGACTTAGTTTATATACACTATATATATATATATATAGAGAGAGAGAGAGAGAGAGAGAGAGAGAGAGAGAGAGAGAGAAAGAGGTAGCGCGCGCGGTGCGGACGCTTCCAACTTTGTAGATTGTAACTACATTCGTGGCGCGACGTTTATGGGAATATTTCTTAGGTTGCAGCCGCTTACACACTCGTGTAACCAGCGGAAAGAGCGAGAGAGAAAGAGACTTGGCCCGCAAACGTTATATACTCATATACTTCAAAGAGTCCATTGCCGATGGAGAGCTCATACTTATATCGATCAAAAATATTGCGTTGTGTACACTTGAAATGGGAACATTCATTTTTATTTTATTTATTTATTGATTTTTTTTTTGTTCTTACACATTATTTATGATGGCATTTTTCAGTTGTAATTATATCTCACAAGTTTGTTTTCATGATTTCCAATGCGTTATGCATATCTATATACACTTTTGAGAGACAAAAGTTGATATATAGGTTTATGACTAGATATGTACCTATACTGTATAAGAATGCATCGTTTAAATGTCTATATGTAATTTTGAAGGTCATTTCTATTACGTAAACTCAGCGGGAGATGCCTCAGTTACATACCTTGTTTGCAACTTTCCCTTGGACTTTATTACGTGTATTATAGAGAACAACTATTGTATGACTAGGAGCATGTCTGTATATAATAGTGAAATGAAAATAAGGTATATAATATAGAGGCGATTGGTGAAAAATAGAGATAGGTGTGTATTCACGTGACAAAGAGGACGGAGTCAAAGAGAATATTTCTGATAGTTCATTGTTTGTATTAAATTATATTGGCACATTCTCATGTCGAACTGAGACATTCTCTTCAGGTCAACAAAAATAGCCATAGGCATATAACGTGCGCACGTCCACAAATGATTAAAAAATTATGTATTACAAATATAAATATATGTAAATATGTTAATGTAAATTCGTCTATATAAAATCCCGTCGGCGTATGAAAGCAACGAGCGTTATATTTTCGTTTGAAAGCAAATGATAATAATATTTAGACGTAAAAGCGACGCAGATGGACCCCCAATAGAGTTTGAATTCGTAGATCAGCTTTTGTATATAATATTTATATATACGGGTATATGTGAATGTAGGTAGATGTTCTTTAAATCGATAAATATTTCAATACGTGTGGGCGATAACGCGAGTGTGAGTCTCCAGGCAAGTCTCGAAATAATTCTTTTATTTTTGATTTAATACACTCATTCCATAACGATTTAATTCGCTATTCGAGTTATTATAGCCACTGTCGAGATTTATATATATATATATATATACGTGTATCTGTATGTATATATACCAAGGCGTGAAATTTTATAGAGATTTATGTGCGTGTGTAAATATTCCGTAAATTTGGAAAATTGTTGCGTTACCTTTTTTTTTTCTTTTTTCTTTTTAAACATTCCATTGTGACACTTGACCGTGTTGATTTCGTATGTACCCATTATATTATAAACACGACAATAATTCCTTCGCCTTAAGTTTTTTTCCATGTCATTTTACAGCATGAAAAGATATATGTGACTCAAGGACGATTTGGTATCTAATCGATGCGGTGGATATATATGGGTATATATATATTTTTTTTTTTCTCGAATTCAGGTAAAACTTATGGGACAAACGGGTGAGAGCAACTCGTATACAACTGTATATGCGTTCTCTGATGTTTGCGTGTAGGATATGCCTGATGGTTTGGATTGGGTTTGGAGGTTTGGAAAATAACTGTCTGAAATTGGAGGAAGGACTTCCTAACTCCGGTGGTCTTGTTTCCATTCGCCATATTTTTTTTTTCCATATGTCCCATACAATTTAATAAAAATAATATAGTCACACTTGAATTAATTGTTTTTTTTAAATATCTTCATTAACTTAGTTTCAGGAAAAACAGAAATAATAGATATTTTACTGAATGACTATTGAGACAATAAATAAACGCATATTTGTTGAGGAAATAAAAGTTTTACTACCCTATTGAGAGGTCGTTTTCACTTGAAGATACAGAAGGGCTCGAAGGAATAAAACTTGAGCGGCAATACTTTTATTTTTTTTTTTTTCCTTTCTTCTCTTACTCTCTGTCATGAAACTTTTGCGCGCAGCCACTCGACTGCTTTCCACTTGACGGCTATGTTGAATTCAAAGAACTTAACAAGATTATACATATATATATTTATTAGTGGTTAACACACTTTTGTCATCATCTCAATAATTTTTCTACTCTTTCAGTTATAAACAAAAAAATATAACCCATAAACATTTATATTTGTAAAAAAAAATATTCACCTTTATGTATTCAAAATCTATTTTATATTCGCAAAGTGCAATTTTTCTATATTAAAACCAAAGTATTTCTACAAATGTTTCATATCCGAAGAAGAAAATATTAGGAATAGTTTATAGAATATATCGTTGGCAGAAGACCAATGCGCGAACGTCTCCACCGGTGTATATATATATATATATATATATGCACTCGTCCATCTTTTTTTCTATTCCATCCCATTTTTTCTCTCCAAAAAAAAAAAATATAAAGAAAAATATAATAAAGTAAAACAAAATGAAACTAAAAGGAAAAAATAAAATTCTCAACTTTAAATTTCGCATTATCTTTCTGTCGTTGTTCAATAAAAATATATTATCATGAAAATAAAAGCAAAAAAAAAAAAAGAAGGGGATCTGTATGATATTCACACACTCGTATATAATGCTACTGGAATTCTCCCAAAGTATTGCTTCCAGATGAATGCCAGACATTTCATCTTTGTTTCTGTTCTTTCTTTTTCATTTTTTATGACTACCGATACCTCTTTATTTTCTGGAGCTTTACAATTTACTCTCAGTTATTTACCTAAGCAGTCTTCTTCACCTCTTGTATGCGCCACACTATCCCATCAAGCACACGCCATTGAAATAAAAATAAACACACTAAACAGAGAAGCGAAACAAAATGAGAAAATAAAAAAAAATCAGTAATAAAATAAAGGAACAAGCGTAAAAAGTTAATTCACTCAAAGCTTGGTAAAGCACACACGAGTGTATAAAATACACACCTACGAGATGAGGTATTGTCACGCAATGTCTTCAAAAGCCTACATATGTTCATATACATATATTAACGTATAGCTGTTAGCAATAACGAAAGTGGACACAAACATATATACCTACATCTAATACAGACTAAATATTCTAAAGAGAGTAAAAAAAGAGAAAAAAAAAACGAAAAAAGATCTCGGGCTTGGCGTGCGCTTGGTTAGATGAAAGGCAAACAGAGATATCTATATGTACACACGGATAGGAATAAGGTGCAGAGAGCAGAAGTTGTTCTCTATATATGTATATGTATATATATATATATATATATATACAAAATACAAACGCGAGGTCCGTCCGTATCGATCGCGGGCGTCTGCGGTAGATTGACACGTGTCATGGCCGCTTCGTATCATTCTCTTTCTTCCTTTCTCTTATTCAGTCTTTCGTCTCTCGTCGCGCGCGTCTCTGCCGCGTCGAGTTGTAGTCGAAGAGCGACGTGGCGCGGCACCCGTACATACCAGTGTTGGCGATGGTGGTGGTGGTGGTGGTGGTGGTGGTGATGCGGCGGGTGATGGCGGTTGAACGGTAGTGGGGAGAGGTCCCGCCGAAGTATAGTTTGAGGGTGGATGGCGCCGGGCGTCGAGGAGGGTTCGGAAGCGAGAGAGGACATTAAGGTGCGTAATAGCCAGCGGCCCGAGCGCGCACCATCGCGGCATCGATTAGACAGAGGCTCGCTCACCCTCTTGCTAGATGCAACCGCGTCCCTCTAGCCCTGCTTTATACATACACATACACATACACTACATATATATATATATATACATATACTGCCATTCAACCTCCCTTTTCTTCGTTGCCCCTTCCGGATTCTCCTCACTACGTCGATGCCACTGAGCAAGAGAGAATAAGAGAGACAAGGAAAGCCACGAGTACGTGCTCTACATACACACTCGCGCTTATGTCAGTCCTTGTCCTTTCGCTCTTCTTCTTCCTCTACTTGTATATATTGATATGGCAAAATATATATATATATGTGAGAGTATAGTGTGATGTGGCCTCTTACTATCGTCTCTTTTATACTATCCATCGGCGTGATACATATATATAGACATATACATACGCACGACCCCGGGAACACTGGCCCCGTCTAACGTCGTTATAAACATTAACGGAGCGGCTCAATATTCCCCGGACCTTACGGCCACCGGTCGCTTCTGCATGTATGTATATATATATATACATCTGTATATAGCAGCATGACCAACTATTCTCCCTCTTGCTCTATAATCTGCCACACGCCACCAGCCCTTTCTATATTGGCTGTCCACTCTCTTCTATTCTATGTGACATTGCTCCAGGAATATCTTCATTTTATCCCTTTACTCATTCGATATTCAAATGTTCATCAACTATATCTATATGATTTGATATATTTATTTTATTATATATTAAAAATTGAAGAGCAATGCAGTCAATTATTGTCAGTGGATATAGGAATGTTCTGCGGATGGCTTATAAATGTGCTGACATATGTCTTTAAAATCTGTACGAAGCAGAAAAATTTCATGGCCTTAGATATACATGTATATAAAGTCAATTCACCTGAAAGGCTGGGGAAAAAAAATGGCGAAGGGCACCCAGAAACTTTGTTGAAATGATCACGAGGTTTGTGTCTGATCGAAATCGTTCAATTTCGCTCGACGACTCCCAAAAGATTCTTTTTCTTTTGTCTACTTCAGCCCTACATATACATATATCTGACTTTTATATCTCTATATGGAGTTGGATATAGGAGAAGACATGACACGACTGGATAGATTAAAAATAAGGAGGAGCAACCAGTCAGACTTGGTTAATATATATATATATATATATATATATATAAATATCCAATGTCCATTCGAATATATCTCACTCATTATCATTATCATTACTGTACGAGAATTAGGAGGGTGAATGCTCCATCATTCCTTCCCTCTCTCGTGTGGATTAGTGACGACGATCCTGATGAGTAATAATGTCACAGTGACATCCAATTATTTATATCACTGTCTGCTACAAACATTTATATATCTATAAACACAACTAATAATTCCAAATATATACATACATATATATTTTTCGTAATTTCATTTCAATTATAGAACAGGATTAGTGCGTCATCTCATGTGAATACAATTCACTCGATCATTGTCAACTATTGTTCACACCATTTATAGATGTATGGTGACAATGGAAATGTATATATTTACTTGTGGAAATGTATTTGAAAATATGAAAGTAAGTTGAAGAATTTTTGCTTTGGACCCAAACGTTCAACAAGTTTCTCCACATTCTGTCGTGTAGTTCATATATATATATATACAGAGTGGGCGCACAAAAGTAGCCTTCAACTATCATCACCAACCCAACCACCAACGCATCCACCCTTGAAGAAAAATAATATATAGTGTGAGCATGATGGCGCGCGCGAAGAGTGATGGGTTGCTATTAATTTTTTTTCTCATCTTCACAATAGTGAAAACATGGCAATAGCACCAGCATCAATTGTAATATTAGTAGTAGTAGTAGTAGTAGTAGTAGCAATATTTATTTCATTTTTTTTTTTAACCTTTTGATAGAACAAGAATGAGGGATTTGGTTTGGATTAAATCACTGGGTGATCATTGATAAAAATCCTCTACTCAATCACACTCGGTCCCCTCATTATTGCAGATTACATATCGATAATATCCTGTCGCATTAACTTCTATATCCATTATACGTTAATTCACAGGAAAAAAATAAATATAAAATCGTACAATGATTAAATATTTTATGAATTAACGAATGAGTTAAAGAGCAAATAAATTGCGAATAACATTTCTATTTTTAATTGACTATATTATTACACAGAATCCTAATATCGAATCAGTGACTCGTGTCGCAAACTCTTATTTTCAACAATGGTTCGAATAGGTATAATGCATAGATATAGTAAACAAAATGTAAAAAAGGGCGAGAGGGAAAACGCGATACGAGGTGGTAAGGCAAAAGCCGACGAGTATATATGTAGAAATGTATAGAGGGTGAGAAGAGGAAGCGCAGAGTAAATGAAGAGAAGGAGAGAATGAGAAGAGGCGAATGGCGCAAACAAGGACGAAGGGGTGTATAGGGGAAACCATAGGACTGGGAGAGGCGAAGTGTCGTCGTCCGAATAACGGCCAGGCGGCATCGACCGATCTTCCTGCACCTCTTCTTCCCTCTTCATCGCTCCCTCGCCCATACATTCCTTCTCTCTATTCCTCTCGTTTTCTTCATGTTCCATCTCTCGTTCTCTTTTGAGGCTGGTATACGAAGCGTCAACTTGTTTCATCCCTGTTATTCAACGAATATTGAGTTCAATTTGCCTCTAACTCGTCCAACCGATGCCACTCTCTAATGCGATTGTCCCTACTTCTTTCGTTTATATACCTATATATATTATGCATATAAATATTTATGTATATATAAATATATATATATATGTATGAGTATGTGTTTTTTTTTTTCATTGTGGTATATTGTGCAAGTTGGCTCCTTTTTTTTGTCTATATGTTTGCGACTTAATCTCGAGTGTTTGCAAGCATCGGTCGTTGAGGAGTAAAACAGAAATAAAGAAAAAAAAAATTTTTTTTAAATTAGTCTGAAAATGGGGAAAAAAAATTAATCAATATTATGAATGATATTGGAACATAAAGAGAGTATTGATTCTGTGATATTGTTAATTCATTGATGAATTCACTTTATATTAAAATTCCAGTCTGCCTAATGTATATTAATTTGGAATTTAATCAATATGGAAACCAACTAAATTATGTGTAAAATTAAATTATTTTTCGCAGGAGATATATTTCTTTGATTGTTGATTATTAAATCAATGGAGACAAATTATGAGGATGATGATGATACACACTATTGCATCAAGTGTCACTTGACGGTTAATGGATTGGACAATTATGTGCGACATCGTCAAACAGGATGTCGTCCATCGGAGAGAAAAAATGCTGTAACACCCGATCCGCCAACGCCCACCACTGTGTCCTATCCGGAAATCCTTAATGCCGATGCATTTTTCAGTTCATTGGAGTTGCAGAGTAGTTCTAAATCTAAATCGATTGGTGCTCGGACTGGTCATGAGGAGGAAAAAAAATTGGAGAAACGTGGCGAAAGACGAAGAAGAACGAGACGATATCAAGAGACCGATGTTCCAAGTCCCAAAGACAAATTAATGACATTGCCACCAGTTGTTACTGATTTGGATGATCCTACTGATCATATTGGTATCCCATCGCTAGTTGGATTTCCAGATATAGTGTCGTTCACCGATAAAGCATCAACCTCAACAAAAATTCAGTCCTCAACTGTTAGCAAACCCAGTGATAGTGATAAAAAACGTGGAAATGATGAACATCGAGTTTGGTCAGACGATGATTCAGAGGATATTGATGGAAATAAAATGACAAATATCCCCGATGAATTGGACAGCGATACCGAATTTGATTATCATGATGATGATGATGACACAAATGAGAGTCAAGTTGATGATATTGATCAAGTTGATTCATATTCAGAAACGGATGAAGCTGATGAACGTGAATATACACCACAGGCACATACTGGTGGTAAATGGAAACCTGGTCAATTACTGCAACACATAACAACACATAATAATGATGAAATTGATCATGATGAGGATCAGGATAATTTAGTGCCTGCACACACTGGAGGAAAATGGAAACCTGAGGTATATAAATACATATATATATATATATATATATGCTTTCAATATGTTTCCTTATATTTTTCTTTCGTATTGATTAAATTGTAACATTAGCAAGTTGCGAGGTCGGTCGATCAGTTGGTCCTTGCTCCGCTTTTAATCGCAAGGTTCGCCGAAGCACGCTCGCTCGCGCGCGCTTGCTCGACTTGGTAATTAAAGGATCGCGTGACAGCCGGCCGTTAGGCTAACTCGACTAATTGTCGTCCTTGGGATGCGTCATCGTGGACGCCGGGTGTCTCATCGATTCACGTTGTTCATATAGAGGAGAATAGTTTAAAGAGAAAAATGAATCCACTTGAATATCTCCCACAATTATATGATCAATCATCATGTAAAATAATCATTTTCATTAATATTTATTATTTCAAATATTATATGTAATTGTTTGTGTCATTCGATATCTCTGTTGCTAACCACGATTCATAATTGACATCAGAAAACAGAAGAGGATGAAGTAGAGGACGATAGTAAAGACGACGATGTTAAAGATAGCGCAATGACAAGAAGTAGCAGCAGCAGCACCAGACAACCACCGCCAGGTCACACACACGGTAAATGGATTCCGGGTGCTACGACAATGCCGTCGGAACATGGATCAGTATATTGGTGTAGTCCATGTGGTCGGAAACTTGCGTCTAAATTGGTTTACAACCGACACTTACGCTCGGATTTGCACGCTCGACGTAGTATTCAGGAGATTGAGGGTGATGTTAAATTGCCACGATCAGTCGGACCCTTATTGCGTAAAAAATGTCGTACTCAACGTCAGCGTATTATTGCAATGGTAATTTTAATTATCATCACTTTTAATCGTAACAATTATTATTTTATATGAGTAATGAAATTGTTGTGAAGTACAATGTAATGTTTATTTTCTTCTTAAATCGTACAACATAATAATTGTAATGTTTGATAATATTTTCATACAGAAACGTTTCGAGGCAAAGAGGACAATAATGGATAATAAACCAACAAAAAAAAAGCGGCACAGGGAGAAAGAGTTTGTACGATGTGAAATGTGTCATGCCCGTGTGCGTCGTACTCAGTTGGGCAAACACCTGCTCTCGCACTACCACTGTCGTGTAGCAGGATTAAATCCCTGCAGCATCGCCGCACGACGTTTTATCCTGGAGAACATGGCTAACGTGGTTCGCCAATGTCCATTTCAGTGCTCAAGTTGTCGCTTTTATTGCAACACTGAGGACACTTTTTTGCTACATTGGCGCTCTAATCTTCATTCTCAAATTCACAATAACGTCAGCATTATTATTATCATAATGAACTTTGCTAATTTACATTGACAATAATTTTTTTTTTTTTTTTTTCAATATTTTATACATTATCGGGAAGAAAATTATTCAATTATTTAATTATTTTTTTCTTTTTATTACATTGCAGAATGAAACCAAATATATTTGCGTCTGCTGCGACGTTTGGTGTGATGACAATACCACGATGGAAGAGCATCTGCTCAGTACGGAACATCGCGAAACAGTTGCAATGATTAATGGCTCAGTTCCAATTGTAATACGACGACAACGTTTTTTAATATGCCAAACGTGCAATGGTCGTTTTAGGTATAATTTTCAGTTGCGTTTGCACGCTAAAGAAAGCGGACATCCAATAAATTTTACTGCCTCGGATGTATATCAACAAAAAATTCATTGCAATTTGTGTCCACAAATTTTTAAATCTCAATTGGCATTACAACGTCATCAACTAACTTGCCACATTGAAACTAAAGACTTCAAGGAGAAAATACCAATGCCGTATTTCTGTTCCTTCTGCTCGATCAACTTTGAAACTGCACATGACGCTGTGTTACATCGAAGAACAGCAAGTCACAAACAGATTGTCAAGGATCGTAAGTTTGGTTCTATTGAGGGGGATATTGTTTCACCCTTACAAAAGGATTGTGGTCAGTGCGGTGAGAAACAAAGCAATTTGCCAGAGTACAAACAGCATTTACTTCAGTATCATCCCGATCAATGTCACAAGTAAACTTTTTATTTACATAATTGTCCAATAAACTTTTTTAATCAAATAAAATATAATGAATATTGATTATTGTTTTAATTGTCATGCAGGTGTCGCAAGTGTGATGAAATTTTTGCATTATCCCAAGAAGTTACAAGACACACAAAAATTGGCGAGTGTATAAAAAAATTGGATGCGCAAGCCGATGACAAATCCATTTGTATTGATGATCAAAAAAAATGTACAAAGTGTCTATTTATTACAAATTCACAAGCCGAGTTTATCTTTCACCAAGCAATTCATATGGGCGCCATTGAGATTGATCCAGAACAAGCGAGTTCGAGTACTACTACAACAGCAACTAAAAGTTCTATCAAGTATCGATGTCCCATTTGTGACAAAATATTCACCAAGGGATCATTGTATAATCACATTCGTCGACACACAGGGGAAAAGTTATTCTCATGCCCCAAGTGTGGTAAATCTTTTGGAAAAAAATCTAACATGAACGCACATGCAAATGAATGTTCTTCATCTACCTCGGCCTTCTCTTCTTCTTCTTCTACATTATCTAAATCACACGACCACGATAACAACGACAAAGAAGTACAAAAAATTCGTCGACGACACTACATGTGTTTAGAATGCAACACCGCATTCTACACAAAGTAAGTTTTTATATATTTAATTTTTATTCTTATTTGCAGTGTTCAATATGATAATTCGCATCATTAATAATTGTACACTGGCTTATAATTCAACCACTGACACTTCCACATATAGATAGGTGTCGCTCTTCAGTATCGTAGTCTCCACTGTGCGAGGTATAAATAAATAAACGAGTGTTTAGGGAAAAAGTATATGCGAGACAATAAATGAACGCAATAACTGGCCGCAAAACGCGTGTAGTAGTAAATGTGTCTTCACTGCATAACTATAAAATAAAGGACCGCATCGTGGACGCGCTCGCGAGGTACCGCGCAACACAAATACAAAGAAAAGAGTAGTCTTGTGAATGAGACAGAGCATTACACAAGTGGCTAAAGTAAGATAAGGACGATGTTAAGACGTGATGTGGTCACACTAGTACGAGTGAACTTAATATATATATATATATATACATAATAGCGGTATTGCGAGAATTGCAAATAGGGAAGTGAACGACGGAGGATGAGGATGAGATATATAAACAGAGAGAAATGTATATGTACCAAGTGTTTGTATAAAGAATACTGGCGGTCTAGAAGAAGAGAGAGAGAAAATGAAGCGCACGCGCTCTTGTATGGTGGCTTGTAAAGTTGTGAGTCATTTTAGTATTTAACAGGCAGCATTTTACTGCCTGTTGCAAATAGGTCTGACCATTATATATATATATATACATAGGCTATTAAGGTAGGTATATAGCATGAGTTGTCTGCAGTTGCACGTCTTGCTGACATATGAGTATTAAACTATCGCATAATATTATAGATATATATTTGACTGTTATATAAACGAAATGTTAACACCTCTTGCGCCTTGTAGTCTATTTAATATACCGCTTTCTCAGCATATATCTATACTGTACACAAAATGTAATTGTGAACGTTATTGAATGTAAATGTCACTGTATTTAGAAAAATAGAGTGCAATTAATTTTTGTGTAGGTAAAGTCTTTATCTTTATGTTTGTAGATATAGTAACGTTTTATTTGATACACTTCTATAAATATGAATGTTTCGAGCATGTTTATTCATGTTATATATATATATGTAGCGATATTAGTGAAACAATTGATAGTACCATTATCCTGCTTTTATATTATTCAATAAATGTACCATCACGAACATCTCTCACCTCACTTTCGCGCGCTCTCTCTGTTTATATATGTCTCTTCCTCACTCGGCCTCCTCTAAACAAAAATAAGTGCGCGTGGTGGTGAGTGTCCACGAAACAACACAAGTTAGCAACCTCGTTCGTTAGCTCGTCCTCTTAAGAGACAAGGTGAAGCGAGTGTATAGAGTGCAAGTAGCGGGCGAGAGAAGAAAGAGAGCAAAAATTAAAATAAAAGAGGCATGGTGAGTAGCTGCAGTGTAGCAGTAGCAACAGCAGCATCAGCAACAACAGCAGCAGAGAGCGCGGGGGCGCGGTGGAGGTCGAGTGAGCGCAAGAGAGAAAGAAAGAAGGTAATTACGCGACGGTCAGCAGCTCCCGCGCGCAACCCGATCGCGTCCCCCAATTCTGAGAATACGAGGCCAGCCGGGATGTATGCGCATATTCAAGATAGTATGTTACATACGCGCGCCAGAGCTACTGAGCCCCCTTGCGTTTAAACCCACCTCCCTCAACAAAGTTAAAGAGAGAGAGAGAAAAGTAGATGGCGTTCTCTCTATATAAAGGTATATTCTACGTGCGTTCCCCTAAGGTATTTTACATATATGGACCGCGGCGTGGCGCGCACGTATCTTTTATCTTTCGTTGCAGTAATGGCGCTCCGCACGTCCGCCTCCTCTTGCGGCTACGTATATGCACGCCGCGCGCGCGGTAAATACGCGTTGAGATAGGCATACTGGGTGAGATAGGCGTATGTACAACCTCATACACTTCAACACTGTCAATTCAACAAAACAATACATATACCTATATACATACGCACCAAAGCAAAAATTAAAAAATGAAAAAAAACCATCTCATAATGATCACCAAATATTTAATTCATCAATAACCATACGATATAAAATTATGAAAATTATTTTTCACATCAATTAAATATAGATGGTTTAATGAAAAAATACAATTAATTTTATATACATCACCCCATGGAGACATTATTGCTCGCGCCCCTTAAATACCGTGCTCGTATATACAATATATATATATATACATGTGTGTGTGTGTGTGTTCGTGTCTTTAAATTTTGCAAGGCACACCGTCAGATCTCCATTGCCGTATAACAAACAATGCTGTGTTGCATCGTTGAGAAAAAGCAAGTAAGAGAGATAGAGTGATAGAGAGAGAGGGAGAGAGAGAGAGAGAGAAAGAGCGCAATATAATAATGGAAGGGCGACAAGAGTTGTGAACGGTTCGAAAGTGTTGGTGCTTTCGTGCCTCGCATAACCCTACATCTACCTATATATATATATATATATATATATATATGTCTTGGGAGCCCATACTGGCCGATGGCGTTTGGACGCTACCACCCGGGGCCCATTTATATGTATACATATACATATATATTTATATATATACACATTGGCGAGTGTGTGGTATGGTATGGCACGCGGTAAAAGCGCACGGGTCCCGCGTATGCAGACAGTTTAGCGGTGACCGCGTCGCCTCCCCGCCCGCGACTCCAGTTGTCGCGTGAAATATTGCGATTCATAAAATAAAACAGGCCTGCGGTCGAGAACTCGTAGATATAACCAGCGACGCTCGCTAACCATCCAAAACTTCATTCCTCCATCTCTTTCTCTCTTTCACTCACTCGTTCACTCTTTTTCGTTCTCCGTTTGCTTCTTTCCCATCGTTTCCCATACTCATTCTATCTTTATATACATACATGTATTGTTCGCTTCCCTCTGAGTCTCGTTTTCACCCTCTACACACACTCATTTATATATAGTTTCTATACCGCTCTTTCGGTTCTCTCGTCGTTGTCCAAAGCCGCGGTAAAGCTTCTCCCCCCTCCCCTTCCAACACACTCTGGTATATTTTCATTCTCACCAATGGATAGTACATATGGCAGACACAGAGTGCGAGAGGGAGAGAGAGAGAAAGAGTGAACGAGAACATCAGCAGCTTTTATATATCTGAAACGTAGCCAAACCGCGAGGCTGTGTCCAATGTCGACGATATGTACTTCCGAATGTTTCATTTTTTTTTCTCTCTATTTATCTGCGCTCTATATATGTATATACGTATACAATTCTTTCACATTATGTTTTATCACATTGGATCATAGGTTGCGACGATACATAAATGCATTCGGTATATAAGTATGAACGACATCACGTCATCACAAGGAGAAAAATGTTTGTGTCTATATACAAGTGGCATACTTATTGTAAATGAATCCAAGGAAATGACAATTTTCCACGCGCACACAATCTTCGTGATAATGATAGTAAGGGGACATATTGTATATAGGTCTATATATATATATGTGTGTGTGTGTGTGTGTGTGTGTATGTATACGTGGAGAAAGCTGCAATTTATGAGTAACCATTACCCACGTGGGGGCAATTAAGCTTGCGTTATAATATTATTTATATTTGCAGACCTTGACTGCAGAGGTGTTATAACCACCCTCGATATTCTCATTCGACCTATCATCCCCTAACTAATTTTCCTGACGTAGCATTTTTCATCTGATATACTTATATAGGTATATATAGATATATAAATGTCTGCCATCTCTGATTGGCTTTGGTTAATTCGCGCTGATGCACACTCGGTCACGTATTGCGTTGATGATGTCGCTGAGCTTGCACACGCGACATGGTCAAATATCCGGTCACGTGACGTGTTACATAGTTAGAGATGAAGAAAGAAAAAGAAGAAGAGAGAGAACGAAAGAAGTCATTCGATTTCGTGGAAGAATCACGGAAAAAAAAAAGGAAAATGTGATCGAGATGCGTTTGATTAATTGTCCAGCACATTTTTCATTAATGAAAGGAAGAGTGATAATATTATTAATTATTTTATTTATTTATTTATTAATTTATTATTATTCTTGTCTTCTTTCTCTTCAATGATAAAAATTAATGTGGCATGCACGCTGAGAAGCAGGTGATAAAGTTCCTCTGGCAATTTAATATTTAACACAATCATTATCTGTCTTTATTGCTCTTTCACTCTTGCTATATTTGTGCATGCGAGTGTGTAAAAGAGAGAAATACGATATACAGGTGCATGGACCATGTATCGAGACAGACAGGACGGACCCAAGAAGACTTGTGTGGACGAAGGTGGGATTGAGTTATGACAGCATATGCTCCAGGGGGCCGGCTGAAGTCCGAGCCCAAGCGGATATTTCTTCTTATTCTTTATATCGTCTTTTCTCGCTGTCTTACTTTATATATGCCTTTCTTTCTCTTCATTTCTTTATTTATTTCGTTCTTTCTCTTTTACACAACAACGCGATGCAACGCGCAGAGAGAAACGTCGGCCATGCATCACCTTCGGTTCAGTCTGGTCCTGCCTCTTTCGTTCCACCATCGCCGCCTCCTTCGCCATCATCGTGGTGGCGGAGATGCGATATGCTATGTGCGAGCTTGGATCGTCCACACAACGTCCGATCCCACCTTTGAGTCAAATCGTCCATTCCACCCACTCTTGTTGAAGGAGAGAACGCGGCGCGCGAGCGTCGATTATATGTCGGCCGGATGAATTAACATTCTCATTATTTACCAAAGCAATTCCGATAAATAATCAGGATCATATGTATACTGCATATATCTATATACATATATAGATATAAATATACTGGCAACCCATATATCATCTTCAGCCCTCTCTCTCTCTCTCATATTCTCTCTCTATATTATAAAATGCCTCTTATTCACTATTTTTAAATCAGTGTCACATCACCTTGACCCGTTTGACTTTAAAGTTATTTTTTGGTTCATTGTACTAATTATATGCTGTTAACAAAAAAAAAAAAAA